>JANHGN010000002.1:0-30550 GCA_024605025.1 Megaceryle maxima
CTTCTTCTCTTTCTTTCTCTTCTTCTCTTTCTTTCTCTTCTTCTCTTTCTTTCTCTTCTTCTCTTTCTTTCTCTTCTCTTTCTTTTCGTTTAATAGGGGTAGAGTCGACTGCCTCCTTTAATTGTGTTCGTAAAATCCCTCTGGGAAATGTTGCGCTCAGCTGGAGCGTGCCTCGACTGTTCTGACCCCATGTTTAGCCGATGCCTGTCACCTCTCATACGCGTTTCTCTTCCACCGCCGTACCCTGACAGCGTGCGGCAGCGCATCCTCTCGCTGCCTCTCCTGCCAGGAGCAGAGGGAGGGAGCGTGTGGGGGGGGGGGAGGTCGCTCCGCATCTCTCCTTCATGGAAACACATCCACGCCGCGCACGTCGGGGGGCTCCGGAGTCGTGTCCTTCACCGGGTACAAAAAAAGCGGGGGGGGGGAATCGCAAGCAACTGGGGGAGGGGAAGAGCAGAACCACCGGCCGGCGTGTCGGCGGGGGGAGTGCAGCACCACCCCCCCGGTGGCGCAGGTGCCACCGCGGCCTCCAGGCGGCGCCGCCGCCGCTCGCTGTGACCGGCCGCGGCGGCTCCGCGCGCTTCAGAGCCCCGTGCCGGTCAGAGCGAGCGGCGGCGGCAGGGGAGCGGGAGCCGCCGGTCGCTCGGAGCGGACGGAGCCGTCGGTCCCTCAAAGCCGAGGGAGCCGCCCGCCCCTCAAAGCCGAGGGAGCCGCCCGCCCGCGCCTCCAGAGAACTTCTCGCCCCGTGCGCCCCGGTTGCCCCTTCGCTCCGTGCTGGGAACTTGGTGGGGTTTGGTGCAATTCTGGATTATGTTCCTGCTGAGCCGGTCTGCAGGGAGCTGAGCCAGGGGAGGAAGAATGCGGGTCTACTTAATGGTTTTCTGCCTTATCTGCTGCACCGCGAACGGGCAAGTAGTGTATTCTATTGCCGAGGAGACGGAGCGTGGGGTGTCTGTGGGGAACATAGCGAAGGATTTGGGAATAGATGCAGCTACACTTTCAGCTCGGAAATTTCGCATGATCACCGGTTCAAGTAAGCAATATTTTAATGTAAATGCAAGCACGGGGGCTTTGTCTGTTAACGAGCCCATAGACAGAGAGCAGCTTTGTGAATTGAAGTCTGCCTGTCTTCTGAATTATGAACTTGTTTTAGAAAACCCTCTTGAGCTTTATAGGATGGAATTTAAAGTCTTGGACATAAATGACAATTCCCCGAGCTTTCCCTTAAGTGAATATCATATAAATGTACCTGAGTTCCTGTCACCTGGGGCACGGTTTACACTCCCCAGCGCCCAAGATCTTGATGAAGGTACCAACAGTGTCCAGAATTATACTCTGAGCCCTGATGAACATTTCCACTTGGAAATGCAGACACGCGGGGATGGGAGTAAATACCCTGAATTGGTGCTGAAAAAAGCCTTAGACAGGGAGCAGCAAGCCACTCACAGACTTATGCTTACAGCCAAAGATGGTGGGGATCCTCCAAAGTCCAGTGATGTCCCAGTCATTGTGACTGTGTTGGATACCAATGACAATGCACCAGAATTTGAGCACTCAGTCTACAGGGCAAGTATCTTGGAAAACTCTCCCAGTGGCACTTTGGTATTGCAAGTGCATGCCACGGACTTGGATGAGGGTCCAAATGGAGAGGTCAGGTATTCATTTAGCAATACTACTTCTGCTGATCTACAGCGAATGTTCTTAATTCACCCGCATACTGGGGAGGTGACAGTCAATGGTGTTTTAGCTGTTCAGAGACCTCACCTCGAGATGCTTATTGAGGCAAGGGATAATGGGGCATTTGGGATGTCCAGCACAGCTAAGCTGCTGGTGGAGATCACTGATGTGAACAATCATGGCCCAGAGATAACAATTACATCTCTTTCTAGTCCTATTCCTGAGGATGCTCTTCCTGGCACAGTGATAGCTCTGCTCAGTATTTTGGATAAGGACCCTGGGGAAAATGGGAAAGTAACCTGCCAGATCCCTGATAACCTTCCCTTCCAGTTAAAGCCTTCCCTTGAAAACTACTACAGCCTAGTCACCAGTGGGCTTCTGGACCGGGAGCTGATCAGTGAGTACAACATCACCATTACTGCCACAGACCTGGGCTCTCCACCCATCACCACTCAGAAGACCCTCTGGGTGCAGATTTCCGACGTGAATGATAACCCTCCTGTCTTCACTGCTGACACTTTTGATGTGTTTGTGGAGGAGAACAATCCACTTGGTGCTTTTCTCTACCAGGTCTCAGCATCTGACCCTGATGTGGGGGAGAACGGACGGGTCACTTACACGCTCAGGAATTCCACAGTTGCAGGCAGTCCCCTGGCCAGCTTTTTGTCTGTGAGCTTGGCCAATGGGAGCATCTATGCAAAACGTGCCTTTGACTTTGAGCAGCTTACGAGCTTCTATTTCCAAGTGGAAGCCAAGGACAATGGGTCACCAGCCTTGAGTGCTGCCATAACTGTGAATGTTTACATCTCAGACCAGAATGACAATGCCCCAGCCATCCTGTACCCCACCAGCCAGAATGGCTCAATAGCTGTGGAAGTTGTGCCCCGCCTGGCTGATGAGGACTACCTGGTGACCAAAGTGGTGGCGGACGATGAGGACAATGCACAGAATGCTTGGCTTTCCTATCACCTTGCCCACTCCTCTGACTCCACCCTGTTCCATTTGTCCCCACACTCTGGTGAGCTGCGCACCACACGCTCCATGCGTTCCACTGACTTCCTCAAGCACAAGGTGGTTGTGGTGGTGCGGGACCATGGGGATCCACCACTCTCCTCTACTGTGACTGTGGGCATCTTGTTGGCTGACACCTTGCCCCAGGCATTGCCCGATTTTGATGACAGCGGGGAGCCACTACCACTGCTCAATGCTACAAACATCTACTTGATTGTTTCTCTTGCTTGCGTCTCCTTCATCTTTGCAACATTCCTCCTCTTTCTTGCCATTGTGCGGCTGTGCCGCTGCCGGACTTGCTGTTGCTGTGGCTGCTGCTGCCCAGCTGATGAGTATGAAAAGTATTGCTATAGTGTGCACATGCTTCCCAGCTCCCACCTCTCCCCGGAAATGCTGGAGGTCACTGGTGTGGGTAAACTGACTCATACCTACTTGTACAGGGCATCTGTAGGTCTTGGGCCTAGTAACAGCAGCACCCCAAATGGTGATGCTGGGAACATTCCCAGTGGCTCAAGGTTACAAGTGCCAGGACCCTGCATCCAAGTGCAGCAGGTCCAAAGTGATCAGTTGAGTGCCGTCCTTGTGGTAAGTACTTCTTCCTTTCACTTTTTTTAAATTTCTTCTCCCAGGCACGTGGGTTGCTGTCAGTGCAGAAGGTACTGAGGGTATTTGCAGGAGACCAGGCATTGTTTGATGGAACCTGGAGGAAACTTTGTTTCATTTTTATATTTTTCCTAAAGCCAAGACCTCTGGGTGGAATATGGTTATGGGATGACAAGAGAGACTTTTTCCCATAAACGTTTAGGACCTTCAAACATAACTGAGGGTAAAGATTGAAGTGAAAACTAAATACCTTTCAAGCCAAGCCCTTGTTTTCAACTAGCTGAATAGGAGCATGACAAGGGTCTATGCAACTTTCTAGTCCATGGGTGGTTCTAATCTACACTGTATAGAGCCTGTGAATTGTTTTTTTTTTAATTACTTTTATCCCCACCCTCCCCCATTGCTGAAATTTTTTTAATTGAAGGGTGAGTAGTTTGCTGAGCCAATGTCCAACACAAGCCTGCAGCAAAATAGCAGGAATTCAGTACCCAGCACCTCTTTAGGAAATATAATTTGTAGTGCTCATCCCTCTTTCCAATCAATTCGTAGATTTTGTGGATCTAAAATAATTCTCCTCTGAGACTCTGATCAAGCTGGTTTCTTTTCAGTAGTGTGATGGGTGACTTTTCAGGAGAAAACATCTCACTTTGATCACAGGGTAGGGCTACAAGGTGCGATAAGTCTGCAGGTCTGATCTGCTGAGTGTGTTGCTGTGTCACTTGTCCAAGATTCAGTTTTCTTATATGCAAAATTACACTGTTATTTTTTTAATGGGTGCTGTGAGTTGTCTTTATATTTTTGTAAAGTTTTGAGATGTTTTGCCTGCAGACTGCCGTATTTCCTTAGTGTGCATAACGGTTACTGACCACTGCTGCCCCTGTGCAGGCTGCTACTCTGTGGTAGGAGCTATTCCAGATGTTTCTAAGGCAAATGTAAGAGCCCATGTTAGACAGACATGGTATAATCTGCTTCCTCCAGTTGTTTTTATCCTAATTTACAATTATTAGAGGTTGCCCTAAGTCTTTAACCATTATGTTTATTTTCATTTTTGAAATAATTATTTTACCTTTAAATGCATGTAAATGGTCAGCCCCTTTTTGAATCTTGATGTAAGGGGCAGCTTGGGCAATTTCTTTGGATAATCAAATGCATATTCAGCTATATAACACTTCCTTTTATAGCTCTTGAATTTGCAACTAGTGATTTTTAGTAAGTTTTCCTGTATTCTAGAAAAGACACTCCTGTGTCCCTTCAAACTCAAACCATTCTATGATTCCTAATTTGCTTTTAATTATGGAATTAGTTTGTCATGTAATCCTTTATTTATCTCTTGGCAAGGTGAAATAGGTTTGTGCATTGTGGGGTGTCCCTCCTTGCTCTTGTCTGAACAGTTTCCACATAAATCCTACTGAGAAGGAAAGTTTTTTCTCAAATATTTGTAATTTTATTGACTAGTGATAGTTTCCCTAGTATTTAATCCAAGTTATAATCCATTTTAAGTTCTGTTCTCTGTACTGGTAGAGGGTTGCACATGTCAGGGGCCTCTCACTATGCAAAGCAGGGGGTGTGGAATACACCTTAGAGAAGCAGAAGCATCAGTGTCTTTTAGTAAGAAAATGTAGAATTCAGGAAAATAGCAGTTGGCAGTATGTAAAGAATTTGTGTCTAATGCATTGGTGTACTTTGGGAATATCATTGATTATTTTGGGGATCTGAAAAGAAGGCTGAATTAGAACTTATGTAATGGGGAGCTAAAAACCTTTTTGGCAGTCTCTTCACTTAGGAGGTGTCTCTGAGAACCCTGGTAGTGTCTTGGATGTGTATCCTTGGCTGCATAGTAGTTCATAATTGCAAAACTTCTATAACAAAGGTGCAATATGTATGTGTGTATATATATATATATATATATATATATAAACCCAAACCAAAACAAGCCCCCCTCCTCCTCAAACCTGGTACAACCCATTTCTGTGTTCCCATTGAGCAAGATCTTGAAACGCAGGTTGCCAACCCATTAATGGACTGAATAATAATAAAACTGCAAAAGTGTCCCTGGTCTCTTCAATGACAACGACCCAAATGTACCTCATTACACCTCACTGTATTTCAGTCAGGTGAATTTTTAAACCTGAGATATAAGACACCTTTTTAGGAGCTTTTGATAGGGAGCAAAATAAATTCCAGATGTCACCTTTGGCAATGTTATTTTCTTAGCTCCTAATACACAGAAATGGATAACCATAGGTGTGACCTATGTGGATAGTTTAAAGGCTGAGTTGTAACTGCACTACTGTAAGGGAAGCAGAGACAAGGACTGCGAAAACTTGTCTGACCTTAGAAACAAAAGGATGGTTGTTGTTGTTAATTTGGTGCTGATGATTCCAGACGCTTGTATACTGGAGAATCAACTACATATGCACAGACACATATATGTGCATGTTATATATATTGCAAGTTAAGTTATAATGCAAGTGGCACTCGCATTCAAATGATGAGATGTGGGTGGAAGCAGCACTTCCTCTACTTTCATGTCTGTGCATGCTTTAGCTTCACCAAGATTTAAAATAAAATATAATTATGTTAGAGATGCTTAGAAGACAGTTTCCAGTCACTCAAGGTGGGAGAGAGAACAGTCACTTGTTCTTGAAATCTATTCCTTGGTCCAGATCCCTGTGGGCTTAAATATGATTTCTATGCAGAAAGATCACAGTCACTTTATTAGCGAGGAATACTTTTACTCATATTAACATTAGAGGTTTGTAACTTTTCAGTTTACCTATAGAAATTTCAGTAAAAAGTAAAATTTAAGTTGTTTGATTAAATTTTGTGTTTAAGTGCTTTCAGACTGACTCATTTGGGGTTAAAATATAAACATAAGTGGCTCTTTGAACTTCTGAGAAGGGATCATTTTATTGCTTCCCAAGAATATAAATGTAACAAAAAGAAAGCATTGAATATTTAAGAGGCACTGGGAGCAACTCCATAGCTATAATTCAAGGCACTGGAAATCATTTCAAAATTACAATTTAAGCAGAACAAAAATACCTCTGATAGTGTTTGGGTTGTTTTTTTTTTTTTAATTGAGGAGGAAATTACAGGTTTTAATATCTGGAAGATAGAAAAATGTCTATGTATATAGAAAAATATTTGAAATTCCAGAAATGAAATGTATTTTCAAAACTTAGGTTTAACTTCTTTATTCTTGGTCTTCTCTGGCTACTGAATTAGATTATAGACTTGGGTGATTACATACGCAGATGCACGAGACCTTCTCGTGCTTTTACATCCTCTGTTTAGGTTAGAGCTAAAAATAGAACTATGTATGGCCATAAGAGCAGTATAGTAAACTGTAATTGTATCTCTTTTAGTATTTTGCTATGTCTTTCTGCAATGTAGCATAAGTGACAGCTAAGTGAAAACCATGTCACATGACAATGCTGCTGTGCTGTATTAGAGTCAAAGGCAGTAGTGGCATTACTGAAGAAAGAAAGTCGTTTACCAGTTATTGCTGGGATTGGGATGTGGCAGGGGATTGTTGCAGTTCTTTTGTTTGCTTGTGTTGTCCATTGTGCTGCGCAAAAGGCCTGTGAGAGATTTCTACATTCAGAATGCAGTGACCTCTCTGTGACTTGACATTCAATATTTAGGTTACATCCAAAAATAGACACAAACCGAGCAGTGGAGAATGTTTCTCGTTGAACTGTTACAGGAGTGGAATAATTTTTTGCAACATGGCATGTGCTTCCAGTGACAAAAATGGATGCACTTACATTGAGATGGTGGCGTGCAATGGAGGCTGAACTGCTGCAGGCTAAGATCACTGGCTTACTCACACAAGTAAAGACCAGGCATGTGAGTAAGACATCCCTGCATCTCTTTCTGATGGGAGCATACCCCATAACATAGCACAATGTAAGGGTGAAGCACCTTCCCATTTTTTCTCTCTGTGCTGGTAAGAACCTGCCCAGAACGAGCAGCCTTGTGCCTACACTATAAGAATTCAGTTGTGTAGGCATATTTCTTGGCTACAGAAGTTACTCTTGGGGTCAGGCCAAGAAAATCCTAGAAAGAGTGATATCAAGGAAAATTCAGGGAAGCTGCTGTAGATTTCCCTTTTTCTGACCAATTACCTTTTGCAAAGAAGGATCCCGCTCCGATGTTCAAAAAAAGAACACTGTGTCCAAGAAAGGCTGCAGATGCCTGGACTGAAACTTTGCTTGTCTGATGTCTGCCTTGGAGTGTTATTTTTAGAGGTAGCAGAAGGGAGAATGACAGCAGGAGTAGTTTGAGACAAAGGGCCTGAGGGGATGTGGAGAGTAGTGTAACTCTACAGGAGATAGGAGCTGCATAAGGTAAAGGCAATGCCAGACAGGGAAGGTTGTGATTGGATGGTGTCTGGGCTCAGGGAGGGTCAATGTGAGTAGTAATTCTTGTATGAAAGCACAGAACAAGAAAACACAATTTGGATCAAGTCCAGTCCTTTCCTATGTCAGCCACCATTTAATCTTAAATCTTCAAATTCAAAGAATTAAATTTTAATTAAAGAAATGCTTATTTTAACTACAAAGTTCACTAGGTTGTGCCCATTATTACTAAGCCTCTAAGGCTTTGAAACCTTCCACTGACATCTTGTCAACAGTTATTTGCTATGAATTTGTAGACATGTTCTTGTGCCAGTAGTGTCCTTTTAGCATATTCTGTTCCCTCTTTGGAGCTGGCTTTCTTCAGAGTTTAGAGACCAACCAAATGTTTTCTTAGGCTTTCACTAAGCTAAACAAGTCAATCTCAATCTTTTTTCTATGGTCACCTCTGAACTCGTCTGATCATGCTAATATCCCTTCTCCATGTCTGTTCTTCCTTTGTGGATCTATATTTATTGAAAATATATGACCAGAATTATATATAACATTTCAGACAAAGGGCCTCCTACACAGTGATAGGAATACTTCCTGGTCCAGGGAACACATCACCTGATACTTTTTGGGATGGTAGTTACCTTCTCCACAGTTGTTATGTTGACTGATGAGTCATGTAAGTATTGCAGAACTTCTTTGGTGTAGAGGTGGGTGGGGAAGGGTTGGTTTCCAAATAGTAGTTGTTCTGCCTGACTTCATCCATCTAAATGCTTGATGTTGAAACCTTAGATGTTAAAACTCATATCCACCTGCCGAGAGCGACTCATGCTGTCTACCTTAGGCACAAGACTTTAGATGTAGTCTACAAGTGCTGCTGAGACTCGATGAGCAACTTTAAAACAACTGAAACTAGTTGATGTAAGTAGTATCTTATGTGAATCTGCAATTTGGGTTATTGGATGTCATCCATTCTTGTGACAGGTGTCAAATTGTTCCCATAGTGAATGGTGCCATATGGGTGTCTTCCATTAATGTTGTTAGAATAGCCCAACTTTTTGTGCCATTGTTAAATTTTTTCATGTAGCACTATGTTGAATGTTTTACTGAAATCAGGATAGATGAGATGAATTCTATTTTGAGTTTTCATTGAGAAGAATTAAAGACCAGTCCAGCAAATAGTTGTCTTTGATAAATCTGTGAGAGCTTTCCTTACTTTCTGGTGTACCTTCATTTCTCATTTATTCCATTTATCATTTATTTCTTCCTCCAATTTGTTATCCAGACAGCCAGGATAGTGGGCTTGGGGTCACATAGGCTGGATTTACCATTCTAAACTACTTGCACTGCAGTTGCTTTTCTCCAATCTGATTATTTGACTTGAGACTTGACAAGTTTATCTTAAAAAAAAAAAAAAAAAAAAAAAAAAAAAAAAAAAAAAAAAAAAAAATCAAGTATGTTATTACCACCACGACTCTCCTTAGCGTTCTTGGGAGGTGGGAAGGAAAGAACTAAATCAAAGGCTTCTGTGCTTAAGCAGCTCACAGGTTTTAGTTCAATAACTTGAATCACTTAATACTTCTGAAGAGGTTCCCATTTATTTTTTTGTCATGGACTTTAAAGACATGTAGTCTCCTTCTAACTTGAACAAAAAATAAAGTTTAATTTTACAAGCTTAGCTTTATGAATTTCATCATCCTTTAAAACAGCCAGATTCTGTGCCCCAGAAAAAGAAATTAAATCATTCCACAGTAGTACAAACTATTGGATATAGTGCAGCTTGCAGTGATTTTTCTACCAAGCACATCTTTAATTGCTTAAGAAGGATTATTAATTGCTATTAGAAACTGTTCATCAGTCCTAACAGCTTATTGATGAAATGTTATCTTCTTGAGACCTTTTTTTCATTTACCATGTTATCTCTATGATTCATTCATTATAGTATCAATACTATGCCAACCTAATCAAATAATTTTTGCCCTTTCCAAATTACTCTCTTCCCCCTGTGCAAGCAAAACACAGTATACCCATCACCTTACGTTTCTTAAAACACTGCAACTTCAAGTTTGTGCATTTGTTCCTATCCCAAACTTAAAATTCATTAATATGCCACAGCACTTCTTTCAAGCTCTATATATTTTGCTTTCCTTTGTACCTTTTGTAAGGGAAATTTCAGTTTGTTTACCAACCCCCCCTCAAGGCTGTCCACCTGCCTGTGTACCTCAAGAACTTCATACAGTTCCATCCATGACTGCTGGTTGTGTTCAGACATTCTTTTCATGCTTGATGGCACTACAAAGTATTACCGGTGGTAACACCAGAATGGGTCTAAAGAATACACAGTTCAGGTAAACCTGTGTCTGTAATTCCTAAGCACAGCCACAGTACAAAAAGACCAATGCCAAACTCCCTTTTACTTCTGTTTTTGTTCTTTTCCTCGCTTTTCATTGAGCCTTTATTCATACATTTTACCTGCATAAATTAAAGCTTTGATTCAGTAAAACACACCTGACGTAGTAAAGTATACATCCAATACATACCATCCAAAAATCTGTATGGTACTTAGAAATACTTCCACTACTTTTAGTGTTTTGCCTTTAGAATATTTTAATTGCAGACAGGGTGCATGAAGCTCAGCTTGAATTACGCAAAATACCGTAAAAGAACATGACCAAAAAAGCAGAGAAAATAATCAAACCCAAAATGTTTTAAGCAAAGCAAAAATTTGTCATCAAATAGCAAAATCTAGGATGGGCAGATACATACTGTGTGAAAAGTGAACCTGTGACTGATTAGCATATTCACATCATGGTGAAAAAGTATAAGATGTTGATAATTTATACGTCATGTACTTTAATAGTAAAATGATGCTTTACATTTAATGGAGAAAGTAAAATTTCTTTAGATTTAAGATAAGAAATACTGACTTTGGAGACAGAAAGTTTATTCTGATTGTTTAAATTGCACATATTAGCAACACTATTGCTCTTACAGTGTGATCTAGCAAGTAGAGGGGAAAAAAAGACTGACACCAAAAAAGACAAGTACTGATTTATTAAAAGAATGGCATCAAAACTGCAGTGCAAACTATTGTTTTTTCAAACTAAATCTGAATTTTTACACGTTGGAAGTAGGGATAAAAAAGTAGGCTTTAAGCCATAATGATGACTTCTGGATTTCTAACACCTTGGCACCTTTGAATCTCCAAAACTGCTACAAAATATAATTAATAAGCCAGAAGTAATGGGATGAACTTATAACCGTAACAAATTATACACTGTTACCAATTCCTCACTCATCACCTGTCTAGTTCTTTGAGGGATAAGGAAAAAAACAAAGAAAAGAAAAATGGTTATTTAAGAGCTTTGAAGCTCTTAAAAATAAATAACCAACTCTTAGTATAGGCAAGATCAGCTAACAAATAAAGTACTGTTCCAAAAACATCCAAGCCAAAATAAAAACTTGAACAGTAAGGGAAGTAAACATGCTGTGCCATAATGTAGCAGTTAACTTGCAGGGCCTTTTACCCTATGCATCCTTCCATCATCACTTCTTTCACTGCTTATCCAATCAACAACAAAAGACAAAATGCATGAAGGATCTGTGATTTATGTTGAAAGTTGCAAAACTTCATGGCAATTCAGAAGAAATAACACATGCCTAGAAAGGCTATCTACATTTTTTTTCTAAAATGAATGTTTCTGCATTTGAGAGGTATTCATCCCTTGTGTATTAAAAAGCATTTATTATCTGCTTAATAAAAAGCGAAGCCGACAACATCAGGGGCTTTCAAAATAATTGTACTTGAATTTGATCAGCAGAATGTTATTAACACTGCAAGATGAAAAACAAACAGGATAAAAACTTGCAGCATTTGGAGACATCATTATATTCTATTTTTGAAGAACAGAAGCAGACAAATCTTTGTTTAAGATTCTGGTCATGCTCAGCTCATTTGTATTATGTTAGAAAATTTTTAATTCTCTACAAATACACAGGATAATGGATGTGTCCTAAAGAAAGATGTGGTTATAGAGCTCACCACACTTGAATAATCTATTTCATTTGGATTTGATAGAATTTCATATATAGCATTCTCACCTAACACAAGGAGCTTTGCTAATTTTCTGAGACTATAGGCAAAAGATTTTGATACTTTTGCATAGGTATGTTTCAGTTAGTTCTGTTTCCTAGTCTCACAAAGTACCTGCAGGAAAATTACAACTCATTCAGGCATTCGTTGTTTGAAGCTGTTCAAGATTTCTCTGGTCTGAAAGCTTATGCTGAACTTTTACAGTTGCTAGGTGATATGCAAGTGGTGGTCAGTAATTGTGATTGAAGATGTATGGCCTTCATGGCCATTTTCCATTTCTTGATTGGTGATCAAGAAAAATGAAAGACAGACTTTGGTATGAGCAATTCAAGATTTAGTCACTATCAATATACGACAAAGATATAGTGAATGTTCATATTGTTATAATGCAGTTTCGATCAGGAAAAAAAAATCAAGCATATAAAGGAGTGCTGCTGAATTAGATGAGCAAGTGAAATCTTGCACTTCAGTACATATTTGCCAATAACTCTCTTGCCGTATTTCCCAGTTTTATGCATTAATAATGTTCTGATCTCTGTGATCTCATTCTTATATGAATAACAATGTTCTAAAGCTAGTCTAAATTCCATAATTTTTCCACTCTTGTAATTGTATTCTTTCTCTCTACTCGAAGCATGTATATATACTTATTCATGCTTGCAATTAGGCTACACAGTTGTAGACTGAGACTCCCATCAGAGGGCTATATGAAAATGTGCTTTTGATGAGATTTCCTGTAACTTAATTTTTTGTGTGACTATAACATAGAATGTTATATGCTTGCTTTCCTTCAAACTCCCTCACATCTTTCATGAACCATCATCCTTTTTAAGGTTTCTCTTAGGCAGACTGTGTCCATGTCTAAAGCTGTGCAACTGACCTGGAGTTAGAGTCTTATCTATTTTGGAAACCTTTTGCAATTCTGAGCAAACTGCATTACAAGACTAAAACAGCACCAGGGTTTTGAGACAATGAAAGATGTAAATAATTTGAAATTTTCAGTCCAGATTTTTCAATTGATTTTGGAGACCTTCTTTCTGTATTAAATGATCGATCAGCAAATGGGTAGTATACAATGATCAGCTGAAACAAACCATTGAAGGAATGACACCAAATTACAATCAGTGATTGAGATAGAAAGGAAAAAAAAGTATAAGCTTTCAGTGTTTTGCTGGTCAACGTTGAAAGAAAGAGTAATAGACTACACTCTATAACAGTAGGGAATAAGAGATAATATGAAAAGAAGGAAGACATAAATGAGAACATAAGAGAGACACAAACCTGACAGACAAATTATAAGGGAGTCAGAAAGGAGAGCCAAACCTGGTTAGACACACTAATTGATAAAGGTACAGAGAATGCAGGAATGGTTATCTCTGTATTACCTCATCTAGGACATTGCCAAATAGGATACTAAGGAGAAGGGAAAAGCCTTAAACAAAATACAGTGTGACACAAACCTGACAGACAAACATAAAAGAGACAATGACCAGAAACAAACCTGGTCAGTCACACTAATGCCAAGAAACTTCAGACAAACCAAGAGAATGCAGCTGATAAGGATGCAAATTTGAGGGCCCAGGATGTTACTGGGGATCTTGAAGCTATGCAGACTAATGGGGGAAGGGATGGGGAAGCAACAAAGTAGGGACAGACAGGAAGAGGTATGAAAGGGGTGTGTCACTTCTAAAATGGAGTTGGTTAGTATGCTTGTCTGACTGAATCTTGCACTTGATCACCACGATCTGTTCTGTCACGTTAAAGCCCTTCTTGACTACCTCTGTGTAACCCCACTCTCTATTCCCTGTGGAGGGTGAGGGGGTAGCTGCTGGAGTAAGGCCAGAGGTGTATGTTGGGAATGGATCAGAGATGTTGGATTGATGGAGGGGTCATGTTGATACTCGAGGGATCTACTGTGAATCAAAAGAGCACTGAGTGTGTGCTGTTAATAGCGAGCTTCAGCCTCTACCAGATGAAGAGGAGCAGAGAACTTAGCTGTCTGTGCTTGCATTGATATCAGTCCTGCAGGTAGGTGATGTTAAGGCAGCACTTTGATGGTGGCACAGCTTGCTGTGTCATGGTCCTCTGCGTGTCCTTTTCAATGTCAAACCCAAAATAGGCTTCTTGTTAGTCTCTCTGATCGCTGATTTATGACTTACTTAGCATTAAGTTATCTGGCACCTGACACAGAACTGAGAAACATTAAAGACAACATATTAATAAATTTCTTAGATTAACAGAGTTCTCTGGGTCACTTTGTTGGAATAGGCTATCTCTGCTTGCCTAATTGCTAACTTGAAGCAGAGGGAGAACTCACAAAATCATCAAATATGTTCACCCACTTTGGATATCCAACTTGATTTTCCTGGGCTTAAAGAGTCAGAAATTTAGAAGAAATTGATTAATCATTAGATGCTAAGAGTTTCCTCACCATGGCCAGGAAGGTTAACAATTATTAAATTTGCAACTTACCAATTGTTTATTTTTCTTATTACCATTCTTTGCTTCCAGTTTGGATGTCACATGTGTTTTCTTGTTTGTTTCCAAAGAACAGCATCATATTCAAATGGAAACACCAGCAATAGCCTGTTTTAAGTTATGTACTGTCTACTTGCTGTTTTACAAAGTAGGACTGAAAATTGCTCACCATATTGTTATAGTAGGAATCCTGGACATGCTATTAGGGCTGTAAGAGTCTTGTGTCACTGGTATTCTTCAGAACAAGACATAGCTCAGCTACCTTAACTTGCAATCTACAGAATCTACTGAAAGTACAAATATCAAATAAAATACCTTTTCCAAATTTGAAACTTGCCAATCCAATCATTGAAGTGCAAAGTTAGAATATTTGTGGGGTTTTTTTAAACATGAAACTTGAAAATGGGAAAGGTTAAAATAAAGACTTATTTTTTTCACTAATCTTACAAAAGCAGATAGAAGGTGCTACTAGTTAAGTTTTGGTCTTCTCAGTCATTAAAAAAAAAAAAAAAGTATCAGAAAACTGATTACAAAATTGAATCAAGAATTGTATTTCTGCCTAATACATCCAAGTTCTGTCATCTAGTGAGAAAAAAGCATTTTTCTTATGCATCACAGAAGCATCTTGAAAGTGACCTGCAAATATTACATATAGCTTTAGAAATAGTTCTACTACTTCCCTAGTACTGTCAACATCTCTTGACTTTTACTTCCTGAAATTGAAGTCTGGGAGAAAATCCAACAAGTACACAACATGAACACTGAAAGTTCAGAAAGGAAATAATATGAAATGCTAGTGTTTCAAATAAGCATGTAAAATACATACCAAGATTAAATATTCAAGTGTGTCTACTCTAAGCATAGGTTGTGATCACTACCAGCTTCTCATGAACATTAACCCTATCCTTGCCAATGCCAGGATAGTGACATAGATTCCTTCTTTTAAATTAAAATATTGGTATATGATACTGGTTATACAAGCACCTCAGATACCTGGTGAAAGGGAAAACTGTGGCACACACTAAAAAAATTACACTGAAGAAAATAAAATGGAAATGGAACTGTGTAGGAAAAAGCCCAACCCAAACATTCACGAATCCATCTTTTATATAAAATGGTACCAGAGAATTTCTGTTGAATTAAATTTTAAATCATAAGGACAAATGTTATTTATTCTTATCCTTGTCACTTATCATGTGACAAGTAGGGAAACAATTTCAAAATGATGTAAGGGAGGCTACAGAAGCTATTAATAATCCATCCCATATCAATTTTTTAAGTGTCAAAGAAGAGCCAAATAGAGTCACATCAGAAACAGTAAGTGAATGTTAGACAATATTAAGAAAAGAATGGAAAAACATCATTATCTGACTGATTCATTCCAAAATGCATTCAACTTCAGTGCTTTTCCATATGCAGAGGTGCAAAAAAGGACAGCAAACTTGTCTGAGATTCAGATACCTCAAAACCAGAATAAAGATCCACTTAAAATACTCAAATTAGCTGATGTATCGACTTATGCTGGCAGATATAAAAAGACAAATATGAGACCCATATCCTCCTGGAGAGCCGACTGACAGTCAGAAGAACACCCTGGCATCTAAAGTGGAAACAGGTGCCTATATTTATATTCAATCCCATCCATCATGCCTATACAGCTGTGAAAACAGTAGGTAAGGAATGATTATTCACAGCTCCTCAAATATGGGCAGTAGCAGGTAGCACATTTAAAGACAGATAGTAACCAATACATTGTCACACCTTGTGTGCCTCTGTGTACGTGCATGTAGCTTATATGGCTGCTGACTGGGATGCCTCCAAGTACACACCAGCTGTCCTCCTCTCGCCTCCACCAGATGCTCACTCTTAAAATGTGAGTGACGCCATTAAGGAGGTGTGGCACAGCTACTACTGGTTGTAGATTAGAAGAATGACAGCTGCTTCTCAAGGAAAAGAAGGAAAAAAAATTGAGCTTAGAATATTGATTGCGCTACCTTTGCATTTCCTACTAAGGACACTTCTTGGTAGAAAAACAAAAGTGAGAATTTACAGGATTGACAACTTTTTGTAAATTAACAAACAAGCATAAAACACTGAAGTTCAACTCCTTCTGTCAACCAAAAATATAAATAATTGACTTCCTCCACCTTTTATCAGTGTATTAATGCATAAATGAAAAGGCACTGCAACTGTTCAGAGGTGAGCCATCTAATTCCTAAAGACACTAGATGATTTATGTGGAGTTTCATTTTTCAAATGAGCTCAGGACCCTGACTGGACAAATCGATGGGGGATTCTCTTTTAAGTTGCTCTTCTATTATCTCTAAAATGGGACCTAAGGTATTTTTGAAGCATTTGTTGATTTTAGAATATGGAATTAGAAACACTGATCATCTCAAAAATATTTACACTTAACCAACACTCTGTGATTGATAGGGAAGGAAAGGTAATCAAATCTATCAAATCCACATAATTACAGAGCATTTCCTGGAAGTCTTGAGCTGAACAGTGATCCTGATGTTGCTACTCTCTGCACCTGAGTCTAATTCTTTATGTACCATGCTGAAAAAGATTTTGGTGGCAGACATTCTAAGGATGAAAACATTGGACATCTTAAATTTTCACCAACAAGAAAGTTCATGGTTTCCAGTAGTAAAATGATGAACTGCAATAATAACCTTGCAAATCAGTAAATCTCTAGGGAGAATATTTTGCAACTTTGACCTATACCATGTGAGGCACTAAATATATTTTTCGTTCCTGTTATAAATGAATCATTCTGGAATCCCATTAAGGTAATGTTACTGTACAGAAATTAACTATGGCATTAGTCATCAGAGTCTAAATAAATGTGATGAATTACAACATAAATTTTGACTTCTGGTAAGATTTCACTCTATACAAATTCCCTGCCCTTGCAAATACTGCCCTTGAATTCTGCTGATATTTTTTTTTTTCCCCCTCCCCACAGAACTTCATATATGTAAATTATAATCTTTCATTCCCATCTGAAGTATATCCAGCCAATGGTGTTGACATATCCAATTTTCTGAAAGGCTTCAAGTTGGTTTGGTGGAGAAAGATTTTTCAGAGAGTGTCTGATTACAGTTGGCTTTGTATATTACCAGCAAACAAGTACCAGATAGAATGAAAAGATACATGGACCTGGCTCTTCCCTATCATATTGTTCAGCATGTTTGTATGAAGGCGTATTTTGTTCCAGATCTTATTGATTAGTGTATTTTGAAGTATTAAGTTCAGTTTCTAACAGCTCACCTCAACTTCCAAGGTCTAAAGACTTTTGAATAATACATTTAAGACCAAAGACAGACAGAAGTGCCAGTGATCACGACACCATGTTTTGGAAGTGAGTTAGAAGACCTACAGTGTCTCTTCAGACAAATACGGAATTTAAACATTCCTCATGGGAAGAGATCTTGGAAATGGCAGCATTTTTCTCCTAAACAAAACCTGCATTATTTGGAGAACAGATGTCCTGATGAAGGATCACTTATGCATTTTACATTAGGCTGTTATTAAAAAAAAAAAAAAAAAAAAAAGCCAGTAATGTCAGGAACTCAGGATTTCACCTAAACTCCCATTTTTAGGTGACTACTGAAATGAGTAAACCCCAATATGACAGATACTCTTCAGGTTTTTTTTTTTTGTTTTTTTCCATATCACTTTTCTTCTACTCTACATGGAAGCAGAACCTTGAATAAGAAGGTTGCAAGAAGTTTCTACTACCAAATTACTCTAAAGTCCTTGGGAAGGATGGTCAGTCATCCACAGTGTAGAAGGGGGAAGGATGTACTATATATGCTTGTGCTGTGTATTTTCTATTAATAAAGTTTAGGTCATTCATTCAGATTTTCTACAACACCATTCTTCAATGTGAAATTCTTGTCTTATGCCACATAGTTTTCCAAAATATGTAATACAAATTTGTAAACTAGAATTTTTAACATATTTATCTCTAGAATTTAGCCTCTCTTTTTGTTCTCCTAAGCTATACAGCTAGCATATGCAACACTCAAATTTACTTTATATTTGAAATTGCTTCTGAAGTTAGTTTGTTTTCCATTACTTTAAAGGCCTGCACAGGTTGTAACACTTTCTGAACAGTGCCATGTGACATTATTCCTCTTCCCTAAATGAGTGACAGCAAGCCCAAAATATTTGACTTGAATATTGTTTCCCAATGTTTTACACAGAACAGCAGTACTCCGCCAAATGAATCATGATATAAAGAAGTACCAGACACAGTATTGGATCATAGGTAACACAAATAATTCTCAGAGTACATATCCATGGATTATTTACTTGCACACTTGTACATCTGAATTACATTTTTATACTTCAATTGTTAAACAGTGTTGCCTCTGTTTTTCTCCCCTTGATCTTTTAACACTGGAAGAAACATGGTATGCAAGTTAATATACTATGCCACAAAATAACACACTATGACACAAAAAACCTCTATAGTTTGAGATTACTAAGAAAATACTGAGCATCTTTTAATCCACTGATACATAGTTTAATTTAAGCAAGTTTTGCATTCCCTTTTTAGAAGTTTGAGATCAATTCTCATTTATACCTAACTCTGGTTTACATCAGAGATAGTCTACCAGATAACATTTTTTGCAATTAACTTAAAAGATGCTTGAATTAATAGTGATAGACGGACACATTACTTCAGTATAATAAAGGAACTTAGCTTAAATGAAAAGCATGTCTTTTTGTTTTTCTTAATGTAACTAAAATATCAAGGGAGAAAAAAATCAAAATTTGAATTCACCTGAATGCACCATTTGGTACTTAATGAAGTGCAAAGATTGAGAAAGTTAATGTGTGAAGATACTGATGTGAAGCAGTTAATACTGTGCTTCAACAATGCAGTTTCCAGCAATGGGAGATACTTCTGTACCAATAAAGTAATGGTATTTAAAGGATTTTTCATGAATTTGGCAGCATAGGACAGATAAAACTTATTTCCATATTTAGCGTATTTCCTTTGTCTCCATCTATGGCAACTATCTTTCATAGCATCTCAGATAAGGATAGCTGGAACAATCTTCCAGAATGACAAAATCCATGGACCATCATTGACTTTGTAAATGAGCATTTATGGGTGATGTTTGAAAATGACTTTTCATTTTCTTCATACTTCAAAAGTACATGCTGAATTTCCATAATACTGCCACTATTTCTGACTGGCCCCTCCACTAAGAAAGATTTTAATGAATATTGAAGTTGAAGCTTTTTCTAAAAAATAAACAGAAAAAAACCCTCTCCTAACTAAAGGGGAATAGATGCATGAGAATGCTTGCAGTCAATGGAAAACAAATTTTTTAACATTGAGTAAACTGAAAGAAATCTATTAGCCAATTTATTAGAATTAAACAGTTGTTGCTATTAGCAACAAATTAATATAGACTTCCTTCCACAATTACTTTAATTTATAACAGTTGTCATAAACAAGTAGACACTCTAAGAGAACAGTTAATAGTGGGTTATGTATAATGTATGTTAAAAATAAACTCACTAAAATAACTTCCAAACAATATTTTAGAAGATAAATTTTCAAAATATGAATTTGACAAATTTCACCTTAAAAATCAAAGATATTCTACATACTTTAACATACTTTATCACAAGCAGTTCTCAGTTAAACAAGTAGTTTAAATATTTGTGACTGATCCTTAAATTTCATCAATAATGTTCCACCTTGAGATGATCTTTTATCTATGGAGAACTAACCCCACCCTGCTAACCTATCACCATAATTTAATTTCCTACTTCCTTATTGGCATTTCTTAGTAATTTCTCTAAGAATTCTTGGAGATAACATGTCTAAAACAGGGAGCAACGAGGCATAGGTTCAAGATTAATTTAGTAAGAATCTATCCCAAGATTATTCAAACTAAGATAGAAGGTTTTATTTCCTATGAGGAACGACTTTATAACCATTTATTTCCATCTCTTTTAAGTATGATTAGGCTGATGGCCTCAACTCTGAAGAACAGGAAATCCCTATTTTCCCACCTTTACCTGAAGGAATTTCTAGATAAGCAATTTAAGATTGTAATGACTTTCATAAAAAATAGTCAAAACCGTGAGAAGCCTACAAACATATCTTGCCTATAATGCTTTTAAGTATATAAGAGGTAATATGATTTGCAAGAATTAAATGGAAAGAGAAGTGTGTACATGGGAGAAGCAAAGAGGGAGAAAGAAAAAGCATGAGAAAAAACAGGAGGGTTGCATGAATGGTCTTCCTTAATAACCAAGAACAAAACAGCATGAAAACATCAAAGAATATTTTGCTTGCATTAAGACTAGAAGTGGTCACACTAGTAACTGATCAGCAAAAGACCCTACACTTTATTAATGGGAAGCTAATAATGTATTTATTCCTTTTTCTGTTTGCCCTTAGAGACCTAAAAAGGAAACACAATGAGCACAGACTTCTTAAAATGTATTGATATTGAAATAAACAAAATTTTGATGCAAAAAGATAAGACCCTAAGAATGTTTAAGTGTGCATTGTTTCCTTCCATGAGATCTCACGATTTCCTTTTACTACATGATTTCCAACAAATCAAAACTGATGTTTGACATCTTGGTTCATTTTAGGAGGCTGAGAAAGATGCTCATGTTTTATTTTCTGTTAATCTGGAATAGGCCTGGACAGATGCTGAGTAAAATTAATCAACAGAACTTTCCAGTTGAGCAAGTTCTATGGAAAAATATAGGTCATTGCATAGCCTTACGGAAAAAAAAAAATAAAAAAAATTAAAAAGCTTCAGTTCCTTTCAGCTACAAACTGATAGACTAAGCAAATAATTACTTATGAGATTATACTCTTTATATAATACTATACACATAAAAATTTACATAGAAACAATTGAAAAGTTATTCTAGGGGAAACTAGTTCTAATTACCATATAAGAAAAATTAATTGAATATATTCTGAAAAGGTAACAGCAAGTTAAAAAAAAAATAATAAGGCTACACTATGAAATCAATACTGCACTATTTCATCTTCCTGTGTGCATATTGGCTTAACTAATGTCTCCATTCATGCTTCCACTTAATAGGATTACTGTTAAGCATAGTGTTTGGTGGTACAGGGCAATCCTTCTCACTCAAAATCTAACTGCAATACAATCTCTTCTTACTGGCATTAAATCATTTATTGCATCAACCACAGAGGACAGCTGGTTTATCAATTTTCAGTATTAAAAGTTCAAAAGTTCATTTCTAATTTAAACGTGATAGAATTTTCATGTTCTGCTCATTAGAGACAAGAGGACTGTGGAGAAGACAGGAAAAGAATAATGGAAATACATGTTATTTATGACAGATGTATAACACACTTTTTGTTTTATTTTCTCCTATGTAATCCAAACGATCTTTCATCCCCTAGAAGAAAGATTTAAAGTTTCTTTTAAATATAATCTCTTTAGAAAGAAATGTATACTGCAAAGTGCAAAGAAACAAGTTTCAGACTGAGGGAAAGGAATCCATATTCTTTTCCTACAACCTCAAAACATAGTACAAGAGATTTACAAAACCTAAAATTTTTGAAGTTTGTTAATCCCTGGTTCAACACCAAATAAATTACCTGTTAGATAGTTACTCTGCTTAGATTAGCTAACTGTCTTGTCCATAATGGTCAGGTTGGATGGGACTTTGAGCAACCTGATCTAGTGGAAGATACCATTGCCCACGGCAGTGAGGTTGGAACTGGATGATCTTTAAGGTCCCATCCAACCCAAACCAATCTCTGATTCTATAAAGAACAAATTCTGAGCTGCAAGGAGAGCTGATGCACAGGCTGTATCCTTCACTGGGTACTGGTTTGGTGATCCAGGAGGTCCTTTCCAACCATGAATATCCTCTGAGTGATATATATATATATATATATATATGTATCGAGTGTGATTTTTTTTCAGATTCAGTAATGGAAGATTAGAAGATGAGTCAAAGAATTTTCTACCTCAGAATATCATAAAGCTTCTGTATGCACAAACATAAGAATGGAACAGGGGGGCGAGAAACACAGACAAGCTCCAAATATAGCAAACCATTAACCCTGTTGGTGAGGCATTCCACCAAACTACTTCAGTATTTGCTGAGGTGTACATACAAATCAGAAAAAAATCCAGAATTCACTGGCCAAGGATATTTACCTTTATGTAAATTGTCTGTTTACTATAGAAATATATAGCAAAACTATCTACTATTGCCACACAGAATTGTCATTCATACTCTCATTCTGAAGGTGTTGTGCTGTCATGTGGGCACTTGCTACGGATGTGAGAAGAGTGGCCACTGCAGTGGGTACGTGACACCTCCTTTTTTAGTGTAGCAGATGCTCATTCAGCTTTCCCTCTCCTTTTGACCTCCTGTTCTTTAGATCCACTGAAGATTTCTGTTACTTCAGCCATGCTACATTAGTTCAGGACACCCTCTGAGTGCGTAGAAACTCCCACCATGTGGACAGGAATAAGCAACCCAGAGAAATTGTCAAATGTGTGGTAAAAATGTATCTAATAATTTTCACCGTATCGCCAGGCTTAGGCACTGTCACATTAATAGTATGACAAAGATGTTTAAAAAAAAGTCAGCAAGGAAGGAAATTGTCTTTCTCAATCCCCTTATGTTCAGGAGTTTTAAGTCTTATTAAGCTAGAGAGAAAGAGTTGGAGTAAACAGTAACTGTAAGCATGGTAAATTGCACTCTGTTGTCCTTAAAAACTATGCTCAATGGACTTTTGCACAGGCCTTTCTGTATTTTTCAATTATTTGTGCAGCCACTTTTTCTAAACACAGACAAACATAAAACTTTAACCATCACCTGCCATTCATGGTAGGCACAATATCTTTAGCTGCTCATTCAGCCTCATGATTATTTTCTAATTGGTTTCCCCTTTGTTGCTCCACTGTCAAAATATTCTAACAGCTCTTTAACTGCAGTTTAATAACTAACAGCAGCTTCACATATTTTAAAGAACAGAGAAAGATTATCTATTGTTTTGCTTCCTTAAAGATTTAGCACAGTGAATAATCATTACTACAGGTAATGAATATCATCAGAAATAGCTGGCTGCATTTCCCCAGTCCCTCCCAGCTCCTGAGATTCTCATAAAATAAAATGTAATTGTACTGCAAAAATAGGAGCAGTCATTTGTTGTATCTTTCAAAAGACAAATACATACTTTTGCTATGAAAATTCACACCACAACAGGAAGTCTATCAACATAGCCTCGCAACTATTTCAAAGAAAATAAATCATTACACGAGTTTTGGCAATTTCACATTCACTTTAATAGCGTCTGATGCCTTTTTAATTTGGATTCTCTCAAAATGCAATTATAGAATGTCATAATTGAGGTTTTCTTGCAGAACTATAGCAACAACCCCATCTTTGTATGAAAAGAAATTAAGCTATATAAGAATAGGACAAAAATGTCTTTTGTCTCACACATCAAAAATAACAGCAGCATAGAGCATCTTTTATGCAGCATTGTCTCTAAGCAGATACATTCCCTCAGCTGCAACTTTCCAACTACAAGCCCTAGTCTTTATCCTTCCAGTTAGAGAAATTACTTTGCGTTTCAACGAGAGGTCTGGAAAAAACTCTCAATTGACTTTTCTCTTTAAGAAAGGTGACAAATCACAGTCTATGAGCTAGTGAGACATCATACAGCTCTGAGAACCCTCAAATGTAAAATTATGTTACCAAAGTCAATTGGAGAGACTAAGCAAAACTGTGTTTACTGTTTTGTCCTTACTGAGAACACATTGGTGGTATTACAGTTCAGTTTGAAACCACTAAAAAAAAAAAAAAAAAAAAAGTCATATTACAGAATACCCAAAGACACATCACATATCTAAGAAACATATGCTGTAAGAAACTCATGCTGTATACTCGCATGTAATTGAATTTCTTTTTTAAAACCTATCTCAAAAGTAAGGATTTCTATAGGAGCCATTAAGAGATTTCTGGCTGAAGAACCACATCCCAGAGTTTCAATGAACTTAATAGGATAAACAATCATTCAGAATTTTCTTTCTACTTAGAAAATCTTTGATTCACATTTTCTTTGCTTGTTGCTCCTGAGTGATTAAAGTTATAAGCAGAGTTCTCCCAGGCTTTGCAGGAGCATTTTAGAATATAGAAAGAAAAATTAGAAAAATTTCCCTTTAGATGTGATCATGATGTGACAGGATGAGGGGTAATGACTTCAAAGTGGAAGAGGGCAGATTCAGATCAGAAATTAGGGAGAAATTCTTTACTCTGAGGGTGTCAAGATGCTAGAACAGGTTGCCTGGGGAAGCTGTGGATGGTCCATCAATGGATGTGTTCAAGACTAGGTTGGATGGGACTCTGATCAAGCTGTTCTAATGAGAGGTGTCCCTGCCTATGGCAAGGGGGTTGGAAATAGATGATCTTTAAGGTCCCTTCCAACGCAAATCACTCTATGATTCTGTGATTCCATGATTTGGATAAAAGCAGAAGACTGGAAATTCTGTATTTGTCTTATACAGCAAACAAAACAAAAAGAAAACATATTTAAAAGATAATAACTAAAAATAAGTACTTTTATAGAATTTGAAGAGATCTGAGAGTAGGGAAGGGTAGGAAAATTTTCACACCTATTAACGTTGCTTATTCTAATAAAGACTACAGTGTATTTCTGTTTGTAGTCAGGAAACTCAAATTGTTAATTAGCAAGCAAAGTTTGTACTGAAACACTCAATATAAACTAAATCATCATCATCATCACCTTCATCTGGTAGTATATAGTCTTCAAACAGCAGGACATAATCCACTCATATTAACCTGTCAAGACACTCAAGTTGGATGCCCAACATCATCCATCCATCACTTACAATCTCACTGTACCACAGAAGATTTTTGTAACTGTAGGATAGCTGACACAAAGCAATATGCCTCAAAAACTCAACTCTATAAATCACTGGTTTCTTTCCCTCCTTGCTCCTTTAAAAAATAACTGACCTAGCAAAGCTTCTTCATCCCAGAGAGTATTTTGGAATCTGCTGCTAAATTTTATTAGAATGTCTTCACTGAGCTAGTAAAGGTGAGTTTAACTCAGCTAGTACTGACATTTAGTATAGAGGACCTAATGAGATGGATAGAACTTAAAATATAGTCTACTTCATGATTAATCAACATGAAGAACAATGACAGATAGTCTTCCCATCCACAATGGCATAGAAAACATTGTAATATTTCCATAGAGATTACTGAAGGACATGTCTGAAACAATACAAGACTCCTGTGCCTCCAGAACTTAAGTTACTATACTGGAGATGCTATTTTAATGATCAATAGGAACCCTCTCTGCAGATCAGTTCTATGTGCATTAGAATTACATCATTAGCATGTAATTAGGTAGGGAACTCAATACAAAAATTGCTAAGAGAATTTTAGAAAAAATTTGTATCTCTTTTGTGTGAAGGCAGAGCTTACATAGCCCCCCTTTGCAATGGTCTGTTCAGAAAAAAAGAATGATAAAATACAAGCCAGTAAATATGATTTCTTAACATTAGTAGTAAAAGGCTAAAGGCTGCACTGACCTGACAATGTACAGTCTCAGGATTTTTCTGTTTGTTTTGGCCTCAGATGATTTTATGTTGTAATTTTCAAGAAATCAGGTAAGTATTGCCTAATTTTTAATTTTCTTTTCTTAGCTTCAGTTTATAGTGAGATCCAGTATTTATTCAATATAGTTTGAATTGTGTATGACTCTAGAATAAAATCATGTGTAAGGAAATACATGTACAGTGGGACCAGAGACCCTAGACTGTAAACTAAACTCACAACAAAAAGCAACAAATTCCTTCCTGTGTTGTAAGCAGTCCTCCTCCTTTTGCCCATAAAAAGATTTTGAGTGTAACGGGTCCTTTCCAGCCGTCAATCCCATGCCTAAGCCTTCTCCACACCCACACATTCACCTATCTCAGGCTTTCAGAAGGCACAAAGCATATTCCTATCAGGGAGGAGGGGAGTTGGGGACACACAATTTTTCCCAGTTTCTTAAACCAAAGTCAGTTCAGGTGGGCAATGAGAAAAACCCTTCTCAAGTCCAGTTTCTTCCAGCAGTTGTCTCCTTTACAACAGAAATGCAAGACACACTACCTACACACATGAAGACTGTAAATCAGAGAACTGAGATTACTGCTTTTATACCCATGTAAATACACACATGTAGAACAAAAGGGAAGGTACATATAAGTAGGCAACACTGAAGAGCAAAAAAATATTGCAGAGGTAACACTGTTTTTGAGACAGCTAAAAATAACAATGTATACTACTAATTTCAACTTTATTAGAACAAAATGAGTAAATTCTCTTTGCTTTTTTGCAGAGACAGGGACAACAGGGCTACCATTTTCCTTTTGGTTTAGTTTCATGTTATTATTTCTTGATATACTCTCATCTGTGTATAAAGGTCTTTTCCAAATCACAGTAGGTGGATGATACTTTGTTGTCAGAACATCTTCAGTATCCTTGCTTATCTGAAGGCTCCTTAATGGGTTTGTGATTCTTTTAAGTTTTACTTGCTTGCTTGAAATAACAGGATTTTCCCCTAACACTCAGTATATTGAGCTAAAACTAATAAGTTAAGGAACCTCTCCGGAATTGGTATGTGTTTAATGCTCATTTTATTCATAACACTTTACTGACAACTATTGAGTTACTAACAAGAGATGTCATAACCAGGGTGTGCTGGTTACTAATAATTGATTCAGTTGTTATTCACTGAAATACAGAACTCAGTCTATGGAATAACCAACATCAGCTTACTTGAGTTCTATGAATTTCACTGGAGCTTGAAACATTCATGCTACTGAAAAGACTGTTGACCCAGTATCTTGTTAAAAATAATGTGTATGAATCAATAATAATCCAAATTGTTTCAAAACTAAGAGTTTTATTTTAAGTATAATTCTCAAAACATCAGAGAAAACACACTGTTAGCACCACTGAAAAAGTCAGTAGAATAGAGACTGAAATCCAGAAGTCACTCAAGACATAAAGAGACCTAACTCAAGAGTGAAAGATAGATCATAATGGCTCAGCTGCAATAGGAGTGTAGTGAAGTAGCTTTATTCTATAATAAATCCTTTAAACAGCTCTTTAACAAATGAAATTGAAGAACCACAGTATAAAGATAGTAAAAGTTAAGTCTGAATACTAAAGTAAACATTATATATTTTTCCCAGTGTGTCCCTGGATATACTGAGTGAATCTGTAAACTTTAAGATGATCTAAAATTTACCTACATGTCTTTTCCTCAAAACTAAAATTTAAAGGTGAACAACCTGTGAAAATAACAGATGCCATGCTACAGGTGGCACAATAAATTATAGCACAGAACCTTCTCAAAGTACAAATAAATCCCTTGTGCAACCTCATGGGCTGTTGCATTTGTAGTTTTCCAGTTTGGTTTGTATCTTTTGTATGTGAATAAGCAGTGAAAAAATTGTATCACTTCAGCTAATTAAAAATGTTCAAATCATTATGATAAATTATATTGGCTTGCACTATGATAAAAATACGAAAAAAAATCCTCCACAATAATTTATCTATTGCTTTGAAGATTGATGTGTTCTTGGGATGAAGTACACAGACAGAGTATCTACAACAGTTTGAAAGACCATATTTTACTAGATAAACAAAAGACAACCTAGGGAATTCCAGCAACTCCTACAAAACCCTGAGGCCAAGACTGGAAGAGGAGGCCCTACAAGTAGTGGAGGACGCCCCTCCTCCTACAACTACCTGAAAGGTTGGCCTCTTCTCCTTAGTAACTACTGACAGAACCAGAGGAAATGGTCTGAAGTTGCAGCAGGGGAGGTTTAGATTAGATATTCGGAAGAAATTCTTTACAGAAAGAGTGGTGAGACACTGGAACAGCCTTCCCAGGGAAGTGGTTGAGTGACCATCCCTGGAGGTATGTAAGAAATGGGTAGACCTGGTGCTTCAGGACATGCTCTAGCGGCAGGCATGTAGAGGGTTATTTTGTGGTTTTGAAGTTGTGTTTGATTGGGGTATTTAAGTATTTAGGTCGGGGTTTTTTATGGGTATGGTTGGACTCAGTGATCTAGGAGGTCCTTTCCAACCATGAATATTCTGTGATTCTATGATGTATTCAAAGACAAGAGCACTTCTTTCATAAGAATAGTGCTGATAAAGTCTGATAACATATCTAAATGAAAAAAAAAAAAAAATACAGCTCTGAAAACATTGATTCCCCTGCATTATGAACCTAAGAAAGATGCCTAAAGATAGGGGATTAATTGCCTTTGACATTAATGATATAAAAAGCAAGGAAAGAGTTACTCCACATTCTCTAGGGTCTCAAAGCTGTGTTTTGCTCACTAATTAGTACAAGACAACACTGATAGTAATATTGCCTGCACTGGAAGTAATTTTATTTTTTTCAAATGTACTTCCTAATAAGTGAATGCAGTACTGGCTTGCTAATACTGAAGAAGGCTGTTTCCTTCTTTGCCTACTATTCACCATCAAAGTAATTCAGGAACTGACCAGTTACAGGAGGCAAGTCCCCAGTACAAATGTCTATAAAGCCTCAAGTGAAGCCAAGAATTCCCTGTGGCTGAAAGTTCAAACCATTCATTGTCATTCGTTTCAGTCAAATTCAGTGCTGAATAAAGCACTGCAGGGACAAGCAGAACACAAAATTATGTCAGTGAAGCTGAGAGTAAGATTTGGGTTGAAACATGCCATGGACATGCTCTTTTTCTGTGGAAAAAGTTGAACATCCTTACAACTCCTAAATTCATTTTCTGACAAGAACTGCAGAAAAATACATAATTAAATTATTTATTTATCCCTTTTTTTTTGAAGAGTGTAAAAAGGGGGAAGACACATACATATCTCCTTTGAATTTTTATGTTTGTACTCTTTTCTTTCTTCCACCTTTGCCTGCACCCAGAGCAGAAATTTTGGAAATAAACAATTTCTGTGTGATAGCATGAAAAGAAATAGGTGAGACAGTAAATAAACTGCCAGAAGAGGCTTTCTGCACCTGATGAATCTTTTATTTCAGTCAGGTATACAGCACCTGCATGAGAATGATGCATGCCTTTAAAAAATTGTGTGTAGAACAAGCATGCAAAGGAAGATAGGTACTACAATTCATCATTCTCCTCTTCCATTTTATCTTCTTTGTAAAGCTAATGGAACTGCTCGGGAGAACAGAGGCTGCAGGTTCAGAAATGAAAAAGATGAGCTTTTTTTCACATGGGGATGGGGAAGGTAAGATTTCCACCACTACTTGTAATTGAACAAAGAATGGGGAAAAATGAGTCAGAAGAATAAATATATAATTTCTTAAGAAGAGAGTTTATATTAATTTAAATAAATTACTGATGACATTTATGTTTCACTGATTTATTGTTTTACTCCATAAATTATCTTATTCCAAAATGGAAGACATCTGCATTGAAAGGCTTATTTAAAAAAAATCTTAATCTGTTAAAAAGTTGTTAAAATCTGTCCCAAAATTTGTACAGTTCTTACGTAAGGAGAAAACTCATTATTCTTACACATTTTACTTTCTGGCTATGTTTTCCGTATTTTCACATTTTGCAATGTATCCCAAATCTCTTTTCTCTGCTCTCTCCTCATCTCTTTTGTTTGTTTCAGCAGTCCTCAACCCATTACCTTTTCAGTTCCAATTCTATCCTTATACATTCCCTTTCTTTCTTCACTTCATTGTTATGTCCAGTAGCTTGATTATCTCCTGACTAAATCTACATCAACATTCCCCCTTTGACCTTTATCAAAAGCAGAGTTGAAAACCCTGCATAAAATTTGCTTTTAGTAATTTAGTGAAATTGTTTTTCTCTTTGACAACATGAAGCAATACAAATTTGACCCATCTATTCGTAACAATGTTATGAAAAGAGCCACGGGTCTATTAAAAATCCTAATGTTAAATGAGTTACCAACAACAAACTGTGTTCAAAGTATTACTTCCAGATGTGTGTCCTAGGTGCATATTTAAGCTTAGGCAGTAAGGCAGCAATTAGAATCCATGTATCCTGTGAATTTAGCCATACGTCTTCTCTGTAAGCATACAATTTACCAGAAACCAGTTATTTACATGCTGCCAAAACTGACAAAAGGAAAAGTATGAACAAAATAGCATTGCCGCTGAATCTTTAACAATTTATACAGGGTAAGCATATTGCTAATTTAGTTGCTCATATAGTTGATCTCTGTTCAGTCCTCAGGATGAGACTGCAATAGAAATAATAAAAATGCCATTCTT
>JANHGN010000003.1:0-16183 GCA_024605025.1 Megaceryle maxima
CTGTCATTGGCAGGGGGGTTGGAACTAGATGATCTTTAAGGTCCCTTCCAACCCTGACAATTCTATGATTCTATGAACCAAATACAAAGTAGTTTTAAGGTTGTACACAGAAATCCCAGAGCTTCTGGTGATGTTCACGAATTTTGCAAGATTGTTCAACTTCACAGTCAGAGTTACAGATCATGTGGGCAGAAGGCAAACAGTCAAGAAATGTATCAGCTATATGCTTCTGCTACTTCTAAGGAAATATTGAGCAGTGACAAAGGGAAAGAAGAAAATAACAAAAGAAAAGTGGTCAAAACTCAATTGCTGTACTTACATGCCCTCCCAAGAGAAGCCTCTGGACTTTTTTTTCCTAGCTCCTTACCCATCAATTGCATGGCTATAGACTGCCTACTGTGCGTAAAGGAAAATGTCAGCATGTTGGGAACCATGTGTTTTTTACACTCCAGAGGATGTGTCCTCATTTTTCATAAGGCTTGATTTGGAAGATAATTGTCTGCATGATACATGGTTATGGCCTTGAAATCAGCCCAGGTACTGTCTTTAGGACAGTGCAGAGAACATGGTGCATCTCTCTGCAGCCTGGAGGATGAAGGGAAAATAGACTGTTGAAGATCATTCCTCTTATTTTAATCAAGGACCTCAAGAAGAACAAGGCAGAAATCTTCCTTTCACCCAGAACCTAAACCACATGTCAAATGACTTTGATATAAACATATATATATACACACACACACATAAGTATAGAAGTATGTCAAGGAGATTTCTTCCCAGAAGCTGAAAATTTACATTTTGGGGGGGGTGACGGTAGAGGCAAAATGAGAAGGAGACAAAACCTTATCAGCGTTTTCTATTCCTGCCTTTTATCTGTGCTTAATAAATTTAATCCTACTGACTGATCCTCATGTACATATTATTGAGCTGAGAACCTTCTTGTCTACCGTGTCTGTACACTGTTCCTTTCTGTTTAATATAGATTTTCAAAGCAAATGCAAATGTTAAAGCAACAGAGAGTATTGTTTTTTACTGCTGCTATCCTTAGCCTACCTCAAGTTGCCTTTGTAGGCCTGCCCTGTGGGAGCCAAAGATCCAGTGCAGAATATGATAGCTCATCACTTGAGCTTTAATGATCCAGATAACCAATGAATGAAAAATTAGATTAGGATAGAGAAAAACTTTATTAAATGAGAGTAGAAAACCACTAGAAGTAGTAACATCATGGTGGAAGGACTGCCCTGTGAGAGGATAGTATGAGAGCATGGCTTATTTAGCATAGCAAAGAAAAAGCAGAAAAGAGTTTTGATTGTTCCCTAAAAATACATAGACAGAATAAAGGAAATGAGAAAAGAAGAATAAATATAATCAAGAGAGAAGAGCTTCACATTGTAACCACTTCCAATACAGGGATAAACATATATACTGTCCAAGAATAAATACAGGGTAAAATTTCTTACACTTATATTGACAAAGTCCTGAAACCACAGAATGGACTAAAAAAATGTTAAGTGTTAGCAAGATATAGCTTTTGAATGGTCTGACTGACAGAAACAAATGACTATATGATCCAAAAGGTTTCTTTAGACCCATAGAGCCTGGGGGAAGAGGTGTGGAATTTAGACAAACAAAATTACTAAATAAACTTGTCTTTGCAGATCCCATTGAAGCTTGAATGAAACTTAAATGAAACCTTATCACCTATTTATCTTAAATTTCCACTATAACAGCTCTTCAGGAAACAAAAAATATGTTTATGGGCACACCTGGGACACCCCAAATTGGCAAAGAAACAAGGAGTAAGATTAAAATTCCATTTAAGTGGTTTGGTATTTCCTTCATTAGTACGCTGGTTTTGGGTCACTGCTAATGAAGCAGGAGCCACAGAGTTCTTATACAGCCATTCTGAGAATGTCTGGGAAGACATTTTTAAGCAAAAGACAAAACTGTAGCCTACCTAAAGAATCCAGAAGGTCAAATCATCTTAGAAACTCTGTTTTGAGTTATCTAGTCACTTCCAAGTGCCTCAGAAATGTCTGATATATTTATGGTGGTATTGGATCTGACTGGGATGGGTTAATTTATCCCATAGTTGCCCTCATAATTTTGTGCTTTTCATTTTTTACCCAAATGTTGGTAACATAGCAGTGTGATGCCTTTAATAAGTCACAAACAGAAATCATGCTAGATCACCTGCAGATAATCTGTATTTTTCATTAATATGTGCTATCCATATTTTTCTTGTAAGAGGTCATGAATTAAAAACATCAGATGCAGCAGGCAGATCAGGAGCTAGTTTTGCCACTTGTGCCAGGTCTGTAATAACTCACCCACCCAGATTTGTTCTTGAGGCTCTGGCTCAGTTTCTGTGTTGTGGTGGGTTGACCCTGGCTTGGTTCCCACCAAGACTGCTCTTTCACTCCTCCTCTTCAGCTGGACAGGAGAGAAAAAAATATAATGAAAGGCTCATGGGTTGAGGTAAAGACAGGGAGAGATCACTCACCAGTTACCATCTGGACAAAAGAGACTTCACTTGGGGAAATTAAATTTATTACCAATCAAATCAGAGTAGGAAAGTGAGAAAATAAAACTAAATCTTAAAACATTTTCCCTCCACCCCTTCTTTTTTTCTCAGGCTCAACTTCACTCCCAGTTTCTCTACCTACTCCCTGCTGAATGTCACAGAGGGATCAGGAGGGAAGGTTTTAGTTAGTTCATCCATCACATGCTGTCTCTACTGCTCTTTCTTCCTCAGGAGGAGGACTCCTCACACTCTTCCCTGAATCCAACATAGAGTATCTCCAATGGAAGACAATTCTCCGTGAACTTCTCCACCATGAGTCCTTCCCATGGACTGTAGCTCTTCAAGAACTGCCTCAGAGTGGGTACTTTCCATGGGGTGTAGTCTTTTGGGAACAGACTGCTCCACCATGGGCCACCCACTGGGTCACAAGTCCTGCTAACAAACATACTGCAGCATGGGCTCCTCTTTCCATGGGACTACAGGTCCTGTCAGTCCAGCCTGCTCCAACACAGGCTTTGTACAGGATCACAGCCTCCTTTGGGCATCCACCTGCTCTGGCATAGGGTCTTTCACAGGGTGCAGGTGGATATCTGTTCCATAACCTCCATGGGCTGCAGGGAGACAGCCTGCCTCACCATGCTCTTCACCACAGACTGCAGGGGAATCTCTGCTTCAGCACCTGGAGCACCTCCTCCCTCTCCTTCTTCACTGACATTGGTGTCTTCTCTCTCTGGATGCTGTTGTGCAGCAGGTTTTCTTCCCCTTCTTAAATGTTATCACAGCGGCATTACAACTGTCACTGATGGTCTGTCTTAGAGCTGGCTGGCATTGGCTTTATCAGGCATAGGAGAAGCTTCTGTAGGTTCTCACAGAAGCCACCCCTGTAGCCCCCCTGCTACCAAAACCTTGAGAGTCAAACCCAATACACCTGTTGTGCAAGTGTTTTTCATTTGCATGTCCTGCACCCTTAGCAAGGCACCTTTGAGATGAATAACTGAATATTTATTAGTCCCGACAGAGTGTGTATAGCATAATGTTTAGAACACCACTATGTCAAGGAAAAAGCCTATTTTTGAAACAATGCTATTCCCACAACCATTCTTTTTCTTACACCCTTAGAAGAAAGGACATTGTCTCACACACATCAGCACACCTTTTGTAACTATCCCTATTCATGTTCTGAGTCTAGACAAAATTGAGGTGATTGGAATTAATAATAGGGTTTACATTTTCCATTAGCTCATAACTGGAAATACCTGATGTCTACAGCAGAGTAGAAACACAGGAGAAGGAGAAGCATAGCGTCACAGGAGTCTATATCATGGGTCAGCAGGTACAATGCCATTTGTTCAAGTGTTTACACTATAAGTCATTTATATTTCCACAGCAACTTACCCTGGTTAACAGAAAAGTGCAGAGAAAATCCCCTGGACCTGCTAGAACTTTTGTCAAAAATCTGTAACTACTTTAGATTTCAGACATTATGAATTGTGTGTGTCTCTGTAGAAATAAAATGATCCAACTTAAAGTATCCATTGCTATATTTAATCCATGTTAAAATTTATGTAATCCAAAATACTTAGTCAGTAGTATGAAAGGTGGTAGATAGTTCTGATTTCATGCTACAGTCTTTGATTGAAGCTGTCAGGCATTCTTATGTTTCTTTTTGCCCAGCACAAAACTTTTTGACCTATATGCAATAATTATGAGGATTTCTTTCATAATTGGAAAAAAATCTGGGTTTAGTTCAAGCTTCAGAAGCCTTGGGCAGTGTCTTTCATTTACCAGCTCCTAGCAATTTTGTATTAGAAATATATGAAAGGCTCCGGGAGACAGATGTACCTGGATTTATTTCACTTGAGTCTAATGCATCTTTGCAGAGGGCATTGAAGTTGAAAGAAGTCAAATAATATGGACTGATAATACATTTTGTACAAACTCCATTTCCCAATGTGATATTAATTATAAGTTAATGAAGGATATACATGATATACATGAACTCTGTTGCTTAATATTCCTCCCACGTGCAATCAGACCAATCCTTAGGAATTCTTCATTTATCTCCTTTTCTAAGAAGGAGTTTCGAGTCCCTGTTAATTACATGTGGAAAGAACCACACCAGGTTGCTTCGGTGTGCCATTCTCATAGCCTTTACGAAGATCTCCAGGCAATGGTTAAAATAAAGGGGAGACACTTAACTATGCTCTTCCACTCCAGTTTAAATTACATGAACAGAGAAATGTTTGAATGGACATCAGTGTCACAGGTGCCAGTTGTCTGATTTATTCCCTCTCAGAGGAATGTACTGGCATCTGTGTGCACCCTAACACCTTGCCAGCTGGCCAAGAGGTGACATCAGCTGTCCTTTCAAACAGATGAACCACAGAGTGTGCATAGCTGCCTGCCAAAGGACAGACTTTCCAGGGAAGGAGTGGGAAAAAACACTTCATGTACTTCTGACAGTAGTTTTTACTTAATATTTGTTTACAGAATTAACTTTATTGAACTAGCTTATCACTAAAGCTGTCTTTCTGACACTACAGTAAACTACTTGGATTTGACAACATAAAACACAGCAATTCACACAGGAATTTACATTATTTCTGATGTTGCTGAGTGGAGTATATTTTTCTCATTGTGGTCATAACACTGTATGTGCACTATGATCTTACTTAATCTCCTTTTTTATAACCCTAGATCACTCAGCCAAAATAAATATCCCTACCTTTAGACAACTAAATTAAATAGCTAGGTTTTAAAGCCTATGTAAATGGGCTGAGCACTCATAAATCTAATTGATAGTCATTCATTTGTGAAAGTATGTGACAAGGCCTCACATGGCTTTAGGAGAGAGATCTGCTAAAACCGTCACAGTTCACACATCAGTACCAGCCAAGGAGCTGGCAATGCTGGTGTACTGGTTCTTAATGCTTTCTATAAAAGAATCCCAAAAGGGCTTTGGGGATCCACTCTATGATAGTTTGAGAATCTTATTCAATTTAATCATAAAGTGAGAATGACCATTGCTAATTTGTTTGCAGAGTAAAAATGCACACTCCAGAGTATAAGTAAAAGAATGGTGAGAATGATATTTACCTGAGGTTGAATCAAGCTGAATCACTAGGAGAGAATAAATATTGGGTGAAACAATTGCACAAGGTTTGTAAGACAAGTTAGAAACACAGAAATGGCATTCTGATACTGGTAAGTAGTGGTAACATTTTAAAAGACCTTGAGAAGTGTTAATATAATTGCATCTATTCATCCCTTGAATATGCACCTCTTTTTTAGAAACGAATTAGCACTAACTTTTTTTTTTTTTTTTACATTTACAGTCCTATTAATTATGTCCCCAGTTTCAGTGCATTCTGTCCACAGAACCTATGTAGTTTGATGTAGAGTCTTTTTTCAATGCTGCTTACATTGTTTGAATATAAGAGAAAAAAATGTATTTATGCCTTTCTAATGGTAGACATGTCAACAAATGTGAATGCTCATTTTTCATTCTATTTACACCTCATGCCCTTTAACTCACATGTTTAATATATTTCAGTTGAGTGAATTAAAAGCAGGATTAAAGACAGTGAATGGTTGTTTCTGTCTCAACTGGGTTTATCTGGTACATCCTAAGTAACATACCTGGATTCTCCAGGGAGAGAGGAGTTTGTTTTCTATCCTTTCTAAAGCACAGCTTCATACAAGTGATATCATAGAATCACAGAATCATATTGAAGGTCTGCTCACAGAAGCAACCTCTTCTATCCATGTAAGTGTTCATAAGTGATGGACTTTCAAAACTGTGTTTTCATGCTTTAATTAAAAATATAAATCTGTGTTATGTTTCACAGATGGACATTGACAACATGAGTTTCTGTCATTTTCTTCTTCATGTAAAATATTGATGTCACACTCTGTGATGCAAAATAGCAAAACACTGCATGCAGAAGCCATACAGATCTCATTTGGATTTCCAAAGGAATTTGACCCATCCTAGACTTTAGACTGATTATGTAGCTGTCAGTTACATTGCTGTTCTGTGCACCAAGGTTACTCAGACTGTATTCTTTATTACAACTAAAGCAAACCCACTGCAGTGGATTGTTTTTTTCTCTACTAATCAAATGAATATTGAACATGCATAAGTAATTGTAAGCACTGAATCTTTCTGCTCAGTTTTACCAGTGACATACCCAGTAAATGTCCAAAGTCTAAAGCTGACAACAAAGGTACAAGTATAATTCTGTTCTGTGAGGTGAGGATTGTGACATTGTATAAACTTGGCTTTATGAATTATGAGATGTAATACTCATTTTGTATATATTATAAGACTGCATGACATGAACAGCTTTGGTCTCCATGACAATACCAGCAGAAAATGATGGATGGAAAAAATGGCTACGAAGAACATGATTTAAATAAAGATCACAATACTTCTGAGTCTTGTTTACTTAGTAAAAGTTTTGAATATGTTGGAAGTAACCAAATACTTCTTTTCCTTCTTTATCTAATTAGACAGCCAGTTCTTTTGAGCCAGAGATTGAATTCTTGCTACTGTATGTAGAAGTCAAGACTAATTAGACACTCATGGGTGATGGGTCACATCTGACGACATGGATTTAGTGAACCCTGGACTCCCTTTATGAAAAACCAGCGTTCCAAAATGTAATGCCTCTAGGCATAAGCAACCGACTATATCCCACCCTCAGAGTTTCTTTTTTTTCCCTTTTCATTGCAAAGACAGCCTCAGGTGACCAGGTCACAAATAGACACATACTATTAAGGTAAGTGACAGGAATGTTGTCCTTCTCTGGAAGTCGTACACTTTTATTTGCATGATGCTTATCACACCACTAAGGTGAATCTTCAATGGGCTCATATTTGTGTTATCAAATGGACATGTGGGTATAAGTACACTGGGACATTGTATGGAGTTCATGAGCACCATTGTTATACAAACAAGAAATATCAATTATTTCACAGCAGGATCATTTCTCAGACAGCTTATTTGACTCTGAATTTCAGTTCTTCCTTCTGGATCAACTCATCATTTTCCTTTTTCAGCAACACATGTTCTCTGAAAATAAAAAATAACCTCTGTAACAAAAAACAATCTAAATCCAAATATACCCACGTAAGATATTTGTAGAAGACAGGACCATATAGTTTAAGATAAAGAAATTTGAAAGGAGCCAAGTGATGCAGTTGTAATTTTGGAGCAGTTTTACATTCTTATTATTAGCTTAGTATCTGAGCTCTATTTAATCTTTGATATATATACTCTCCTAGTTTTCACATTATCTTCAGTGAGGTAAAAAGTGCTATTATTCTGTTCTTTGTGGCATGCCATCTTGAGCAGAGATTATAGGGTTTGCACTATTTAGCTCCTGCCTTGGAGTAGATGCTCCTTTACCTGTCATTTCTCAGCCCTCTTGCCTGACTGTTTGCAAGAGATGATACCAAAAGAAGACCTCAGGCTGTAATTCTCAGATTTTAAGATTTCATCCCTCTATAAGCACACTATCACTCAGAAAATTTTCCAATCTGCTTTATTCCCATCCCTCTTGGACAAGATATCCATACACTGCGTGACAGCAAAAAAAGATATCCTATATGAATCTCCAATTCAGGTGATCCCTAATATGAGAGGTACCTAAATGTTCTATCTTCATATATTTGTATCAGCCAAGATACCTAAATTCAGCAGTGTCTGCACAGTGTATGTTGGGTAGCTAAATACTTGACACATTCCTAGACTAAGCACACAGAATAAGCAATCAATCTTTCTTCTGTGTTCCTCACAGCTCTTAGTTGAGTTTACTCTGCTACAAGATGACAGTAGTGTGGCCTCCCATGGCATCCTTTGTCTAATAGTCCAGTAGTTAGAAAATCAGTTTTGGTAAATGCTACACTTCTAATGGAACAATCTTTTAAAATTCGTTATTTAATTGAAGATCTGTTTTTGGCACAGCATCATTGAATAGTGGAACATTTAATATTTTGAATATGTGTCCTTTAATATTTATTAGAAATCAGCTTCTTCAAATAAAAGATTCTTAATAATGTTAGGAAAATAGCAGCTGCAATTTATTCAGTAGGTGCTTCATTTACACCAGATATAAAACAAATATATGGAGATAATTTTTCTTTAAGAATAATGCATTTGGGAAACAACTATCATTTCAAAAGTAGCTCTAGGGTACTGTTAGATAACCCTATTCCTGGATTTCATTAACCAATTAAAACCTTTTTCAGAAAGAGGAATTGCAAAATTTCTTTTGGACTTGTATAAATAAGGCTCAACATTCTCAAGTGCTCAACCCCAATAGATGCCCCTTCTCTAGTGTCTATAACATTTTTTTTACATTTTGCAAAATGCAAAGCAAGATTATAGTTTGAAAGCATTGGTAATAAGGCCCTTTCCCATTTCTCAGCTGGTCAAAACTCTTCAAAGTATCTTGGAGGTCTCTCTGATCTTAAAACAAAGTTAAGGGCTTTCTTATTTCAACAAGCACTGAAATATGTGGTCATCCTGGTTTGAGTTAGAAAGAACTAATTCTGTTCAGTCATTTTACTTTTCAGCTCAGTATCCTCTAAATAACTGCACTGTCTGAAGTTAATGGCAGATTTTTGCTGACAGTGTCTGCTTCTAGCAGTTTGATGTTTATAGTTGCTACCAAGGATTGATATGCAGACCAAGGTCACTGCTAAATCTTGTGTGCCATGGTGGGGGTGCAGTATAAAGCTGAGGGATCATGAGGTTCACACTCTTTTCTTGAATGACCAGCATCCAAGTAGGACTTTGTCTGTTCTGCCTTCAATCCTGATCCATATGTTCCTGAATCCAGTTCCAGAACTTGGCTCCTGAATTCAGTCCCATTTGCCACTGAGCTAAATCTGGGACTTTCACAGTGTCTCCCCACAATATTCTCCCAAAATGTGTGATAAGCATAAAACTTCCAGTGAACAGTGAACTTAAAATAATTTTCAAGTCAAACTCACTATTTTTATGTTTCATCAACTACGTGTTTTAGGAAGTACGTGTTTTAGGAAGTCAAACAAAACAAAGTCAAACTGGAACCAGAATGCCAGGCAATGACAGAGAAAGATAGAAACCTATTACAAATAGAAATACAACCAGGTGAGGTTTTTTCAAAAGCATAGAATATGTAAAATATCTTGATCAGCCAACTTTTTAATGAAAATCTGAGTGATTTCCATTTTATTGCCATAGCTGTGAAAAACACCTTTCACAACAACTGTGATTTTTTAAGAAAAAATGAATACCTGACATATTATATCAAAATATAACCATTTCCATAAAATATTTTTCAGTAATTCAGGGTTTGGTTTTTTTTGAGAAACCTAATATTTTCCTGAGGTTTCTTGTCTTTTCATAGCTTGCTTTTAAATTGCCATGGGACAATTACAGCTACATTTCTTAATATTTTTCTAACAGGCTCAAGTCTATTCTGTAATGGCTGTTCTTTCAACTTCACCTAGAATCCAGCACGTGCTATATAACAGAGCAAAAATTGAGGAGTTCTTAAATCTTTAGGAAATAATCATTTTCTCCAGTTTCTACAATACCAAAGTTTTCTTGTGCTCAATTCATGTGGAAACATGAAGATGTGGAACTCGCTCTCCATCTGCCTTGTATATATGTTATTCCAGTCTCCAACAGGCTCTCAGACATAAAGACCCTCTCACAGCTCTCACCTACACATGGGTAGGTAGGATCATAGACTGCTTAATGAAGCAAGGAGCAACCTACATTAGACCCCTGTCTCCAAGCAGACTTAAAACTGAGTCATCTAGTTCAGGAACTGCATAAAATATGCTGAAGGTCATAAATAATTTGCACAGCTCCCAGAATTAGATTCTTTACTAGTCTGTCTCACCTACAGAGAAAAGAATCCATCTTGCTCAGCAGCTATCCCCAACCTGGGCTTAGGATCCAGAGTCCAGAGTTTTTACTTTTCCTAATGTTCATTGAGAGACAGGTAGCTCGCTACCTGTCACTTATCTAATATTACCAGAAGCTGAAAATTGCTAATTTTATTCTAAACCAAGAAAAAATAAAATCAAAATAGAAAAGTCTGCATTTGAAGATGATTATATCCAAAATGCAAAATCCCCTGTCTGTATGCAAACATGTAAAATCAACCTATATTTATAGATCTGAATAAAAAGTTACACTTTTAATCACATGCACACACCAACACACATACGGGTAAGCCAATGGAGAAGGGAAGGTTCTGAGCTCAAACCCATACCCCAGTAGTTTGACATTTGCTCTGTCTCTTTCTCAGTCCCTGATCCACTTTTTCTTTAGTGGCATCAGACTGAAGCCTGATATTTTCCTGACTGTATCCCTTCTTCTCATGGATGCAGTTTCATCTGCAATGTTGCAGAGCAGCTTTCACTGTGCAAGTTTCAATTCTAACTACTGATGTCAACAATCTGAGTTTCAGTAGGAAATATGAATGCATCGTGTGGTGTTTATATATAACTATTCCCTGAAGCTGTACTAAAGTAAAAATCTCCCTACTACCTACAAATTTGCAAGCTTATGTTTATCTATATTTCTAGCACTAGCAGAATTAAATTATTAGAGAATCTCACATATCTTTATTGTTGACACCTCAGACTCGTAAAGGATATGAATTTGATGTGCCAGCATTATTACTTGCATCTAGCTTTTCTGGAAAATCTTACATATTGTCTCCAAATGTCAGACTCTCACCCAAATTGACCCAGCAGAATACTGCAACAATCACTAACATCATACTGTTCAAATATTAGAAGCAGCAGACTGCTCTTAGGCTTCTTCGCTAACAGTAAAATGTGTCAAAATTGTGAGCACCTATTTATCAGCAAAGACTGTGTTTCACAGTGGAAATGCCACAACATGATAATGAAACTCGCTACTGAGGAATATGAAGAAAAAAGCTTGAAAAACGCGTGATGATATTTTCAATGCTTTCAGAAACTAGATACTATATTTTCAAATTGTCATGGGCCAAAATACTGTATAACCTAATGGCTTGACCCTGCAAATACTTCTGTACATATGGTTCCTCAGAGAACTTTCAATAACATATTTATGCAGCTTCGGGTGCTGATGTTAAAAACTGATTGAAATAGGAATTTGATTCAAATTTAAATCTGGACACGTAGGTAGTATTTTCAAGGGAATCTCAAGTTCAGTGTCCAGTAGAGATCTAAAGGATTTTATGCCAACAAAATTATTATATATTATATATTTATTCAAATAACAAAATTTCTTAATCATATATATGCTTCCTTTATTCAATGTGCAAGAACTTACATTTATAATTATTTCTTTTGGTAACCATTCCTTCCAGAAAAGAAGATAGTTAATGTAGACAAAAAGAAAAAAAAAAAAAAAAATTTTTCTACAATACAAGTTGCTGTGATTTAATTATTTTACTAGATGAGACAAATGTGTTTGACACAGGTGCTAGGCAAAGCTTTGGATAGTGCATTCATGCATAGTAAATGGACATATCCCTTGAGAATGTGTGCATCATTCTGCCTCATTCATGGTAAAAAAAAAAAAAAAAAAAAAAAAAAAGATTTTCCTGTGGCCTAATTAACAGAAAAAACAGCAAGCAGTTACAGGAGACACTTCAGCACCTGCTCAGCTGGGGGAAACTGGTGAGAAGGGGAATACTGCTTCTTAAAATTTAAAGAGTGGACAAAGATGTCAAAAATAAAAAGAACCTGATCCAAATTCAGGAGTTTCTAAATGCTGAATTCATCATGCTTTAGATCAGGCACAGGGAGACTGAATCAAGGAAGTACAAATACGTAGAATGCTTCAGCAAGGATCAAGACCACAAGTGATGCGTGCAGGCACTTCATGCAAAAATTAACACTTTTGTTTAGACATTCAGAAAAACTTATTTTGGTATCATGTTACAGTCTACTTTTTTTTCTCCCAACTATAACATACAAATTCTTCAATCTAGTAAGGATGAGTTAGGATGAAAATATCTGCATATTTTTTATGACTGGAAATTTTTCTGGAATAAATTAACATGACATGACATTATCAGTGTATAACATTAAAAACATCTTTTTAAAATTGCATTTGTAACTTTTGTTTGCATACAGGTTACAATGGGAAAGTCCTTGTGAAAAGATAGACATTCTAACAGCCAAACACTTTTGAAAACTTATTTTAGGAATAAATACAACATGCAGAAATGAAACACTTTATTACAATTCAGGTATCTTTAGTAATTGTAATTTTTCTGATTTTTTCCTGTATCAGTACAGCTGGAGTTCCTCCCAGATGAAGTGTAACTCTCATTTTCATGCAAAAGTTTAATTCTGATCTTATGAAAAATTTCAGAATAGGAAAATATAAGTCTTTCACAGAGTCTAAAATTAAATTTCTACAAAGCAGGTCTCCCAGGACCACATTTTAGAGTTTGGCATCTGAAGCAATCTGGTGCCTTTATAATCTGTGGTTTATGGTTGATAGCAGATTCCTGTATTCATTTTTGGAACTAAAAAAACAACTTTCACTTAAAAGATGTTTTTACAAGGTCTATTTTCTTCCCCTAAACTAAACAGGCTCTTTCATCATAAGTTCTCATTCTCTAGCCACTTGTGAATACTAGCCAAGTATTTTACAGACTAACACTGTTAGTAGAGTGTTTAATTTGCAAATAAAAGCTTACTTACATAAGTTTTTCAAAGTGTTAATACAGCTTATATGTATTTTGAAAATAAAATATTTTTGCAAAAGCAAATACTGCAGGAAGTTAGGATATATGTGTTAGGATTTTGCATACAACGCACTTTTGGATAGTCAATTTGAGATTAATCTTTGGGTGACAGAAGTCAGCTACTCATTCCTGTGTTTCTAATCTGCTTGAGAACATTTAAGTGCAAGAAAGTGAAAAAAATATGTGTTATATTCTTCACATTCTGTAAAAATAATTGCAAATATATTTTATAGCTCAGAGAAAAAGTCACAGATATGTTTTCAGTGATCAGACACTGGAGGAACATATAATGACTGCCTCAGCCACAGCTAGGTTTGGGATCCCTCCACTGTAGTTTTAGATGCAGTATAAGCATATCTCATGTACTAGTTATGTTTCTGTGCAATCTTTCCACAAAACTGAATTCCATCAATATGAGATGCACTACAATATCCAGCTGCTACAAGGGACCTTGAATTCCCCAGCAGTTCCACCAGGATTGAAGTAATGTTGCCAATTAAACTAGCCTCATTAAGGGATTATAAAATCTTCAGGCCTTTAATGTGCATGTTTTGGGAGGCTACTAACCTCAATATGTAACTTTTAACCAAATAAACCATCTGGAAAAGGAATTGCAGAAATTCTGCTCATGAAGAAATCTAGTTGAAGGTAGGTAGCTAACTGCAGAGGTGTATACATTAACTTCTGCACCTTTCTGGGCCTAATGGGTGGGAACCAAGGCTGCAGTGATGGGTGTTTTCTGTCTGCCCAGATTTCAAAGCTCTCTTCAGTGCGAAACAGGCACTTACAAGAATCCTTCAAAGGAAGTGCTCTTTTAATTTAGATCCATAGGATTCTGCAGTGCTCCCCATATCATGTAGAACAGTAGCAGAGCTAGAAAATGTTCAGCTCCTTTCTTCCAGGATAACTTACATATTTTTATATGAAGATCTAGCTACTAAAAAAAAAAAACCCCACCATAAAACAAAAAACAAACAAACAAACGAAAAACCCAACCAAACAAAAACAAACAAAAAACCCCTAATCCAAGAACACACCATCACCTTTATTTATCAGACTGACTCTTAGGGAAGACTACCATCACTTACCTAGTATTTGGATCCTATTTGTGGAGCTAATCTGCTCAGACTGGAGGAGATCTAGTAGTGGGTCCTAGTTAAGTTACTCACTTTTGGTCACATCCTGACAGATGCCATAGATCCCCAAGCCATTATGCCATTTGCCAAGGACAGAAAAATCTATGGAAACTGAAGGTATTCAGCACTGTGGGTTGGAGTTTTTAATATGCATATTTTTATGCAGCTGATTCAATGGAGACTGGCACTTTATATCCATACAGACAGACCACGTCTACATCCAAGAGAAGTGACACACAATCTTTCTGGGGCTGTTTTCTTTCTCTGTGGGCCTGTGTTGCACTTCAGTACTGTCATATAGACTTCCCCATGGCCTCTCGTGAGGAGTGGAGAGGCTGTGAGTGCCATGGGAGTACAAATGTCTGTGTCACATCACTAGGCAACTCCAGAGAAACAAATCCCCAGGCAGTTTGGCTACACAAGCACATCTGCCCTCAGCCTGGCTGCCTAATTAACAATCAGCTCTGGCACTACAAGGCTCTACCATGTGTCACTCCCACCAATCGATTAAGCCTGCATTAAACAATTCACTCAGCAGGTGCTTCCATTTAGTATTTCAGTGAGCTGGAAACACACAGCTCCCAAGCAGTGTTTACTTTGGTTGAGTTAATGGAAGGTATCTCAGAGCAAAATACAGACAGATTCCTCTTGAAAGTTGCAGGACTCAAAAGCAAGCTGTCAGACCTGTCTCTCCCCATCCTGCATCCACACAACAAGTATAAATAATAACACAGTTTCCTCTGAAAATACACTTCAAGATCATTCTCATAGAATTATCACAGAATTGTCAGGGTTGGAAGGGACCTTAAAGATCATCTAGTTCCAACTCACCTGCCAATGGCAGGGACACCTCCCACTAGAGCAGGTTGCTCAGAGCCCCACCCAGCCTGGTCTTAAAAATCTCCAAGGATGGGACTTCCACCACCTCTCTAGGTAACCTGTTGCAGTGTCTAATTCTATATTCATTCTATATTGACAAAGATCAAGTGAGGTGTTTTCGTTGTTTGCTGGAGAGATTGATGTATAGATACATTCAAGTGAAAAAAACAACAAAGAAAATTGTAACATGAGCTTGTTTGTTATTTTTCTATTGCCTGCTAACAAATGTCTTCTTCTCGTTGTAGGTATCATTGCACTGATACATTCTCTTCATATATTTCCAAATTCCCTGAATCCATTGTAAGCAAAAGGCACTTGAACTAGGTCTGTCAAAGTAAAACTCCCCTTTGGAACCAGTGAAGCTTTGACATTATTCTAGGATGTGCCAAGTGTATTCATTTACTCAGAGCTCATTCTTGGATACTCCTCTCTAGGGAGCAGCTATACATCAAACAAATGCTTTGCAAAAAGCTCTACTCATGGTTCTATGACACCTGCATTTTTAATATCTGTAAAGCCCAAATTCTAAAGTAGGATTTCATGTACCAATAGATTCTACTAATTTCCAGAAACATTGCTGTGGTCATGAACAATTTCTTAATCTTGAGTGCATAAAATCACCATCAGAAAAGCATGTTGTTGCACATACTTTAGACCTTTTCCCTTGCCCTCTGAGAGGATTTTAATGCTGTAGTCTTAGCTGCCAGACTAAGATGAAGAAACTCAGTGAAGACTGTCAGATGGAGTAGAAAAAAGTAAGAACAGTTCAAGGACTATTTTTAAATCAAGAAGCTGCCTCTTTTTGCTCATATCAGAATACAGGCCCTGTAAAGCTATTCAAGTTAATGAACATTTCAGTGTGAGATCAGACTATTAGTAAAAATCAGTAT
>JANHGN010000003.1:16208-27503 GCA_024605025.1 Megaceryle maxima
AAAAGAAGAAGAGAAAAAAAAAAAAAAAAAATCAATTTTCCAGGAAGTCTTTTTATTTATTTTACTGGGGAAAATTTCAATGTGTACTCTACTTGTGTCACATTTTCTAAAATAAATAAATAAATCCGAACTAGACATATGGAGTATATGGAGTTCTTCTCTAAATGTAAATACTTGTCACACCTTAAACCTGAACTGAGCATTATATTTGCCTATTTGCCTGTTAATGAAGGTAACATGAACCAACTATGCAGTAGTGACAAAAGAAGTAACAATGCAAAACCAGAATCTCTTCAATAACCTCTCCAAACTGTTTTGATGTATATATAATATATATTAATAATAAGCAAGTAGCAGCTAGAGGTCCCAATTAGTTCAGAGCCCTTACTGTGCTGACTTTTGTATGAACATAAAAAGGAAACATTCCTTGCCTCAAAATCACTGTGATCAAGACAACAACAATGCACATTGGGGCCTGCAGAAAGTGATATGGAAGAACGATGCTGAATCTGAGGGCAACTAATTGGAACACAAGATTGGACAAACTATTGGCTGAGCATTCAGCTGGAAGCTTTAAAGATTTTTTTTTTATTCCATAAAACAAGTGGACAAGAGATACAAATTAATCACTTGCAGCCTGTCCACTTAAGCACTCTCATTAAGCATGGGTATCATGGTGAAGATGGATCTTAAGACCGAAACGAAAGGAGAGTAGGATAATGGTTTTGTCTAATGACTTGGTTGCAAAGGCACAGAATCTAATAAGGCGCAAGTTCATAAGCTTTCACTATTAGAGAGCTTAACATGACAGAAAGGCATGGTGCTGACAGAATTTCTATATCCAGATTATATAAATAACATGGGTTGGTAGGGAGAGCCATGGACAGAACTCTGCATTAAATATTAAGTACTTGCATTACCTAAGCTATAGGATCTATCATAGTAATCATAAAACTGTTGCATATCCTAATCTCTGCCATTAAGTTATTGGAAGAGGAAAGAAAAAGCAATAAGCAAGCATTACTTAAAAAATATTTACTGTCTGTGCTCTGTGACCATTCCCTTGCTGTTGCAGTTCTGGTTATCTTTCTCAGTACATCAGGGGTTCAGAGCAGAGTCTACCACTCCTGAATCATCCTTTCTGACAGGCAGGATTTGTGCGAGAGGAGATAGACATCATTACAAAGTCAATGACTTGAATTTTCCCAAGATTTCTAGTAAAATCAGAATATGGTGATCAAAACTTTTGGCTAGTCACATTTCACCATCTTTCCTATAATTCCACTAGTGAGTAACCAACACTGGAAAGTTGATCTGGAAAAATATTTAAATACTTTCTCAAATGCAGATTTTGTCAGGGAGAAGGAGACTGTTTTACAGTTTGAAGAAAAAAAAGAACGGAAAAAATATTTTGTTGGCAAAAGCATAGCTTTATAGTGCATGTGTAATCAGGACAGTGGTCTGACATAAGGTTTTCTAGCACAGTAGTTATAAAAGCACTTGCTATAATATTTCAGCTTCTTCATCCTATGATACATTTGCTGTTTCTGGGATTCAAAATATTGTGTGAGTCACCTTAATAAATATACAGTATAATGCCTACTGATGTTTATCACATTTTAAAGAAGTATTTAAATCTTTTTTTCTCCAAAGGCAAGCTTTAATAAGTCACAACAGGTTATGAGTCACTCAAGTTCAAGTTAGGACACTAAGCTAAGCCTAGCCCAGAAATATCTTGAGTATAAATCCTAGTGCCAGTGAGATAATTAAAGAGAAAAAAGGCAAGGAGGAGAAGAAGAAGCAGGAAAAAAAATGAAAAGAAATACAGTTTAGGAAATTTCCCATTTCAAAGCTGTTCTTAAGTAAATTACTATAACTTTGAAAAGAAACAGGTGAAAAATATTGGTGTAGCCACCACTGCTGGAAAATTAGTAAAATAGAAAACAATTGTTAAAGGCAAGGTGATTTCCAGGGCAGGATAAAATGCTCCCCCTCCGTTACCCATCTTGTCACTGCTGGGAGCTCTTCCTTGCTATCTCCCCCCCTCTCTCCTGACCTTCTTCTCTCTGCCCTCAGTTCCTCTTCTTCACTCCTCACCTGACAGTGAGCTGGGACAGTCTGTGATGAGCAGTGTTTTATGGGGGAAAGGTACTCCAGATGAGCTGCTGGAGGCAGGGAGATTATCCAAGGTTCCTGTCATTGCTGGGCAGCTGTACAGCAACCTCAGCTACCCTTGCTCATCTTGGAACCTTTGATGGGAAGGAAGCTCTCTGGAAAACATCTCACTGCAATCAGACCTGCTGAAGACAGAAAACAGAAAAAATACGACAGCGAGAAGTGATCATTCCATTTCCCTCATTGTACATCTGGCAGATTCACATATACCTGACATGACAGTTGCCTGCAACTTGCATTGCTGCACAGTCAAGGGGAAGAAGAAGGAAGGACAAAGTGGGATAAATAATGATACATCCACAGTAACAAGGCAGTGGTGTGGAAATCTTTCAAGAAATACATACTCCTGATAATAGGAAGAAAAGCCTGATCTTATTTAGTACAAGGCTGGAGTTAACAGATTCTGCTACATAAGCAATAAACCAGCTCCTTTCTGCACAAGCAGAGGTGCCCCTCCATCTGCATAATAACTGTGCACAGCTTGGGATCACTGGATCTTCCAGACCCCCCTCTTCTCCTCAGCTGGGCTGTTATTGTCCTCTGTTATTATCTTTGTATTTCCCCTGGTTCTTATCAGCATGTTACCTTTGCCTTTATGTCTAATCCCTACCTGGCAATTTTCTCCTCTCCAGCTGGCTTCCCTGTTTTCTGGATAAGAAATCTAATGTTCTTTGCTCCAAAGTGAGTGTCTTATTCATTATTCTCAGTCTACAATGACACAGCAACACTCAATATCTAAAGACTATGTTAAATTCTCATCTATTTCTCAGTTGTATAGAACAATTAACCAGAGTACAAATAGCAACCTGACTTTTATGGTCCCTAATGAATTTAGGTTTGCCTATGCTTGTATTTCACAATTGCCTGGAATTAAAATGTGAGTAAGCACTGTTTAATATTGTACATTATGATGTGCCAGAGAGCACTTCCATTGTAGCATGTTGTTGATGGTAACTCAGATAAATCACTTTTCATAGCCAAACAGGCTGAAGCAGAATGCAGTTAGTGAAAAGAACGATTAACAAGAAACTCCTTGCTGATATTGTTGTCAGCTGTTTATAGACTTATGAATCACAGACTGGCAGGGAAGAGAAATCTTGCCATGGCTTTGTCACTGACCCATCCTGTATTTTCAGTCAAGTCTCTGTGATTTAAGGCTGCCTTGACATTACAGTCTGAATATCCTGTTTTCCCTGGGGTGGTACTGAAAATTGTAGTCAGCAGCATCTCAAAAAGCTGAACATAAACAATAGAAAAGATCATCCTGGTCCAGAAGTTACTGAGTACTTCATCATACTTGACCACCATAGTACTGTATGGATTTTCTAGATGATAGTTCATAATCAAGCTTCAGTAACATCTAGTGCATGTAGGCAACTAATGTTGGGGGAGAGAGAGACTGGGTGTGGGGGATAGGTGACTCAGCCTTGATTTGCCTATCTATGGCCCCATCTATGCAAAAAGGACACGGGGAGCTGTGTAGGTGGCTCAGCCTTGAGTTCTCCATAAGCCCCAGGCCAAACAGGGCAAAGCTGCACCACACAAAGAACCAAAACCTGAGCTGAGCTTTGCAGTTCCTCAACAAATGGTAAGTCCTGAGTTTCAATTCAAACCACTATTAGGCTTCCTGAGAAAGTAAGATAAGGAGAACCTGGAGGGCTTTAGTGGTTGTTTCAGCCAATAAGACAACTTTTGCATCTCCAGAGGGCATACTCCAATTGAGCATAGTTTTGACACAACCACCTGGAGGGGTCAGCCATAGCCTTGTGTATTCAAACTGTATAATCAGTAATGTAAACCAGGGGATAAAAGTCCTAAGGTTTAGCTTAGATTTTGGGAGTCTCCCTGCCAGTGGTCACCTGTATGGAGACCCTTCCCTCTTGGTCAGGACATTGGCCAAAGTGACTTTATTAAGATTGAGAGACCTTACCTGGAGTGGTAAGCAAGTATTTAGTATGCTGTAATTTTCAAATGCGGGTATTCAACTAAGACATGTATAATATTTAGTGTACTTTCTAATTTGTTATAGTGTATTGTTGCTTCTAAGTTGTAATAGTGTATTCTCCCACTGTATCCATAAAAACCTTAACTGGTGTTCATAATTTTAAATCCCATTTAATTAAATCCTCAGGTTACCATATTCAACATAAAAACAATCATGACCTTTTTAATAACATAAATGTAGTAGCCATAGTGGGTCAGGAATGAATGTTGGTTCCACAACTTGGTGACTCATTTATCAGGAAATTTTCTGGGTTGTCATCATATTTAAACAACATTATGAGCCAGTTCCTCAGGTTCTGTAAATAGGCTATTGTAAATTGACTGTAATGGCACTAGAGCTTTATATCATTGCTCTTTATTTCTAAGCAACAAAGAAGAGAATAAAGTGTGCATGCACTTTTCGGTTCACTAATGAAGATGAGGCTTATTCTAAGAAAGATGTGTCACCTCTTACCACCCTCTCCTTTTTTTTTTTTCCTTATAGGGATTCTAGAGAGAGCTTGCTGCAGGATTTGTTTGGGGGTTTTTTTATTAATTAGTGGTGTGCTTTCCAGAACAACATCAAGGCCATGTGAGAACTTGTCATCTAAAGAGCATGACAATAAATAGATCACACTGGGGAATGATTTTTCTATGATGTTAACAGTCTACCCACATATGCTATAATAATCTTTCCCTTTTTCTGATTTTTTTCTACCTATTTTTAAACTAGATGAACTATCTTTTCTACACAGGGAAGACATGCAAGTAAGTTATCTTCTTATTGTTTGACTCTATATTATATATGTAGTTGGTACATATATAAAACACCAGTTTTCTCAATATATATATATATCTAGGACTTAAGTGCAGATGCACACGTTTAATACCTAATCATAGAAAGACTCCATCTTAAGCACCCAAGGCTCAGTATTGCATTACATCAATAACACCATTTGCAAATAAATAGTAGTGTGCAATTTCAGCAATTAGATGTATCTGCCATTAAGTCAGATCCCTAGCAGGGTGAATTCATCACAAGGTTGAGTAGTAGATGTGTTTTTATTGCTTTTGTATTCAGTCCTTTATGTTAATAGAATAAGTACTCTACATTTGCATATAATCAGGTGATAGAGAAGCAGTTTGTTTCATTACATTACATCCTATTTTCATGCTCAACACATTGATGAGGAGATAAACAAAACATGTCACTAGTTTCTAATTCTTGATTTCCAGTGGGGAGTTGTCTAGATGTATTAAATCAAGAGCCACCGAACCATTCTATTTTGAGCTGTTATTGTTAAATAGACTTTATCCTTTCCCTTCTCACTTTCCCAAACTTTATTCGTTTCCCTTCCCCATCAACACCTTTTCTGTGTTTGTTAGGGAACAAATATACATGTGTATACAAACATATCAATGGATTTTTTTTTTTTTTTTTTTACCAGTGACACCAAGGAGCTGGATGATTTCCTAAATATGAAATGTAATATATGCATGTATGTACTTGCACATAGATACTATGGATATAAGGAAGGAGAGGGGTGTTGTTCTTTATAAATTTTTTTTCTTGTGTTTACAGTAACAGTATGAACACTACAAATTATCTGTGTGACCAAGTAGAGAAAACTATAGATCTCAAAGGACATGAGATTTCTTCTCTCTCTTTTTTCTTTTTTTTTTTTCTTTTTTTTTTTTTTTTTAATCCATCTTTAATCCTTCCATGGGTAATACTTTCATCTTGTTGGGAAAACAAAACAAAACCTAACATCAACCAAACAACATGAAACCTACTTTATTATTTGAATGTCATGAAATATCACAGCTAATTGGATACCCGACCATATATGTTCTTGCTGTATGGGTAACTTAAGTGGAATCTTCTTTCTTTACATTAATGTTTGATTCGCTGGATATTTTAAGAAATAAATTAGAGCTGAAAACATTTCAATTATCCTGGTGTGTTATAACTATGGTAAGCACCAGATGCATAACCCTTTTTTTAACCAAGGACAACTTCTGAGCTTTCTTCAGGGACAGTCTTAGGTAGGTACTCAGACACAGCTCTCATAAACTACTTTCATGGTAAGTCAGTGGAAGTTTCTTTTTCAGAGTCCTTTCTCCTGGTTGCTTTTAAGTGCCTCCTTGCACCACTAGATAGAATGAAAACATTTGCTCGTTCTAAGTTCTTATTATTCTTAAAATAACCCTACTGTGTGGATAGTGCATATTGTCCCAAATTAACTTACTAGTAGGAACTAGCTCCATGCACAAAAGTATTACACTGACAAGATTCCAAAATTTTAGCTGCAAATTACAATCTCTACTATCCTCCATAGTTTTAGTTTTAGGTGAAAATATATGGGTAAATTATGATAGGAAAGTATACATCATTCATCAAGAACTTTGTGAAAAATATGTCCTTCTGATGAATATTTTCTAATAATTTTACAAAAAAAAAAAAATTAGTAACTACAATATCTTATATTGGTTTGGTTAAAAAATATCATTGTTATTGCACATACATGGAAAAAAAAAGGAATAAATTTCATAACTACAATGTCATTAGCAAAGCCAGCAAGAGACCCCCTGCTACCTGTGTCTTAAGCATCATTCTTTAACTTTAAGATTATTCTTCGAGTCTTTAATAATTAATATTGCAATAATTATCTTGTTTAAGGTCACATTTCAGCTTGTTCCACAAGCCCCCTTATATGTATAAAGTACACAGGCATACGCGCACATTCTAGGAAGGATATAGGACAATATCAGAGATTAATAACTACTTCTGATAAATAATAATTAAAAAATGTATGAATTAGGCATATTTTTCAGAAGAGCATTTAGGTTAGATAGTGTAACTCAGTTTAAGCTGGTCATGAATAGAACGTACCACATATGATAGTCTGCCAAAAATACATACCAACCTTTGGGAATCTGACAAAGGCACAGCAAGACAAAAATGAGATTACCACATTTATTTTATGGTTTAGATATTTTGGGATTTATTAAGAAGTTTTAAGACATGTATATTCAGGGGATTATATTTTTGTTTGGTGCATTGTAATGGGGAGAAAATTATTCTAAATATGAAAATAAAACTCAGGAAAATATAGTTGCAAGGAAGTTTCACATTCATGATCTCCAAAGCACATATGTAGTTGTCATCATCACAGCTCATAATAACTGCCTACGTACAGTCACAAGTGCTTGGGGTTTACCAGGAGCCAAACAGGCAGATGGATAATTCTTTGTATATGTGTCTACATATTTTTACTCTTGCTGCATACCACTGATCATCCTCCCTCCATCTGCAGACTGTCTCTTCAACTGCATGTTTGTCCTTTTTTAAGCCCATAGCAAGCTTTTATAAATAGAGAACAGAAGCGTGGGATGAAATACAAAGATGTTCAACATCTCTGTATGCACTTGACCCAGCTTTAATGGACATGACACTGGATATATATACATGTTATCATGTTAGTTTATTCTTTAATTCATGCTTAGGTCCCAGCTCCTACATCCACCACACTGCCTGCATTCTGACAGGCTTCAAAATTAATCTTTAGAATGTGACAATTGGTATCTTTGTAAGGAAACGTGATTGAAAGGGAATATATGAATATAAGAATATCCATATTAGGTCAGACCAACTGGGGTCTGCTCCAGTATAGAATCATAGAATGTTAGGGGTTGGAAGGGAACTAGAAAGATCATCTAGTGCAACCCCCCTGCCAGAGCAAGATCACCCAGATCAATTCACACAGTAACCTGATTCTTAAAATGGGCTTAACTCTAGAGGACATAATACAAACTGGAAGGGTAACAATTTATATTTCTCCTTATCACTCTCCAGCTATTTCCATTTCAGAGATTTGCTGAGCCAGATGAGGGCTTATGTGTTGGGTAAAACTTGTCCAGTCTCCCCTTCAGTCCGTGGAAATTTTTAGAATGCAAAATCGACTTCAGCAAAAACTTGCTCACATCTCCTGTGTTGTATAAGCAAATAACACCTCTCATTTGTCTTTAGGAAAAAAGAGGTGGGTTCTGAGTTCCATTTGACTCTGTCTTGGTCGTCAACTGGAAGAGTGTTAAAAATTTAATCTTCACCCACTGTCTTCATATCACTCAATTTTCTTTTTAAATTTCTAGCACATTCTTTGCCTCTGTCATGTCTTTTCCAGACAGAAGACTCTTATCTGACACAAGGGTTCAGTGTATGAAAGCTGGTACAGGCCTTTGATCATTACTGCCACCTTTGTCGTCACTTTTTCTAGTTCTACTTCATGCATTTGAGATGAGAGGGTCAAGACCACAAAGAATATTTTAGGATTTGAGCGAGCCCACAATGTTCTATACTGAAAAAGTGATCTCTGTTTTGCTCTCTATTACTTTCTTAACAATTCCTAATATTTGCTTTGTGCTGGCCATTGAGCGCCAGCTGACATTTCAGTGGAAATTTCTTTTGCAGCAAAGCAACTTGCTGCTGTCAATGATTATCTCAGTGGTGCACACCGTTTTTATATGAAACTAGGATTGTCGTCTTCTTATTATCATTTTGCATTTAACCATGCAGAATTTCATCTGTTTTCTTTTTTTTTTCCCCCCACTTATTTAATACAAACCTTCTGCAATGTTTTTTTGCGTTCAGATCTCATGTTACTCTGAATAATTTAGTATCACCATCCAGCTTTCTTACATCACTGCTCACCCTGTTATACAGGTCACTGATAACCATATTAAGCAGAACAATCCCCTGCACATTTCCCTCTGGAATTCTACTGCTGACCTCCCTTCACTGGGAGACTTACTATCTAGTCCCACTCTCTGCTGCTGTCTTGTAACCAATTATTTCTCCAAGTTACGACCTTTATATCTCATATGCATGGCTGCTTAATATCTAAATCCAAATAGATTATATCAATCAGATCAGCTTTATCCATATGCTTGTTGACCCTTTCAAAGACCTCCAATAATTTTTCAAGACAGTAGTTCCTTTCGCAAAAGCCATTCTGACTTTTCGAAGGTAAAGCACATTTATCCACATGTACACCAGTTCCATTTTTAATAGCAGTTTCTCCTAATTGCCCACGGTAGACATCAGGTTTACAGGCCAGCAACTCTGAAAATGTCTTCCAGATTTATTTTTTTAACTGGTGCTTTTTGTCATGCCCCACTCTTCAGTAAAGCAGTTTTAAATGAAAGGTTAGATATCAGTGGTAGTAATTCAACTACTTCATCTCTGTGTTTCTTTGGAACTTCTAGAATAAACATTCCCTGTTCCTAGCAGATTGTTGTTCTTCATTTTGACAGTTAATTCCATAAACTCTGCTACAGTAGTATCTTAACCATATCCTCTAGAAAGTCGTTTCCAAAGAAGAGGGAGAATGAAGAATTCTATGAGCAGAGGTCAGAGGGAGAACATTTCATTCCATCTGAGAAGAAGGAGGTATTACAATTCAGTAGAGTCCTCTAAAAGACAGAAGGCCAAAGAGTGTTGAATTTCCTGTTTCAGGAAGAAAGCTAAGATTATTAGCTTTTCTATTCAATTCAGACTTTCTATCCAATTAAGTTATCTTAATTAACATATTAAGTTATGATGTAGCCTGATGGGGGCAACATATTTTTCCCAAGCTTAAGAGATTATTTTTTTGCTTGCCTTCCCCTTCTGTAGCTACCAGATATATATCTTGATAAGAAATATTTTTTTTTGTGCAATATGATACCTAGAGCTTGTTTGTAACATTCCCTCAGCCTTTAAAATAGGTTATCTTAAAATATTGCTGCTACATTCTGCTTGTCCCCCTTATGCCTACAGAACATAGTACATCTTTATGCAAGCAACAAATAACTCTGGAAAATGAAAACTTATTTGGAACGTAATAAAGATTGATAACTTTAGGATATGTGACAACACTGACAATAAGGAAAGATAATTGCATACACATGCAGCCTACAGAAGTACCTTTTAACCTTCCCACAGTAACTACTTGTATACTCTCCTGCCATGAAAGTTGTTTAAGGTTGTATATGACATTGAATTTGTAGTGGACTAAGTGCTCAGCCACTCAGTTACTGCAGCCCAACTGGGATATCTTAATTTACTCAGTTGTCATATATTTATATGCTTTAAAATTGGAAAACTGTGTCTCTGATTAAAAGAATATAGTTCATAATGGTTTCTACTCCAAGCTCTAACACATTAGAAAATGAGAAAAGGCTTGCTCTCATAAGGCCAGACTGATTTGTCAGCAGATGTTTACAAAGCGGAAGATGGACAATATATGGTGTAAGCCCATGTGTTGTTATACCAGTCATTATCTTTCATGTTACTGCATAGCTTTATGCACTCTGCATTCTCCTCTCATTATAATCTTTATCCTATCCAACTATAAACTCATTAGGGTCCATCATTATGACAAGCTGTCCTTTTTGCGTGTCTCAGCTAGTTGAATATTTGCTAATAGTCATATTTTCTTATTTCACGTCCATACAACAGCATAAGTAATACATTACTTCGGCCACAGTATTTTGTATGCCACTGTATGCCACAGTAATTTGGCCATTGGCAACATGTGACAGTCTGCATTTTGATCATCTGGCTGAACCAATATATATTTTAAAACATATTTTTCTATACGTTGGTATTCTACACTTTCAGGTAAACCACAGGTAAATTAAAATTGTGTCTCATTTTGAACAACACACTAATAACCTCTTCTTCTTTATAGTTTGATAAAATTCAACAAACTGAGTTGAAATTTACAGATTTGTTCTCACATGTTATTATACTCTTATCTCCTTTACTATAATAAGTAGATTTTAAAAGAAGTGATGGGGACTCTTTCCTCATAAAAAAATTTCAAAAAATTACTTCGGTTTGTCATAGTGTATACACAAATTATGAACATATCTATGGATTTGTGTAGGCAATCCCAGAAATTTGTTATTCATAAACAGGAAAAAATATGGCTATGATTCCAAATACAGAACCCTTTTACTGTATATTGGCCATCTGATTCTAGCTGTTTTAAGGCAAGAATAAGAAAAAACCTCTTTTCTATTGAGATAATCAAATAATAATGAAACTGGAATACTGGAATGTTGTCTGGGGTTATATAAAAAAGAGTTCAGGAA
>JANHGN010000003.1:32596-65396 GCA_024605025.1 Megaceryle maxima
AAAAGAAAAGAAAAGAAAAGAAAAGAAAAGAAAAGAAAAGAAAAGAAAAGAAAAGAAAAGAAAAGAAAGAAAAAGAAGAAAACATCATCTTGTTTCTAGACCCCAAATAATTTTGTAGAAATGCTTTAGTGATCTCTATTCTTATATCTGTGTAGTACAAGTCGGTGTCTGTCAAAAAGTTTCTGTGACTTGGATGGGAAGTGATTTCAGTTCAGTGACAATAATTCTGTAGAAAGCCTGTTATGGTTCACTTCTCCAAAACTAACACATAAGTGAAAATTTCCTGTTGATGTTTGTATCACTAGAAGTTCCCATGACACAGTCCTTTTGAAAGACAGAAAAAAAGAGACTTGAAAGACAGAAGTCAGACCACTCATTTTCCATATAAAGGTGATAGACTAACCCATTACCCAGACAGTACAAATATGTGTTCTATTTAGCCGTGGTTCATGCTTTAAAGTAGCTCACCTGCTTGTAGATTCAGAGAGCATTTAGTAAATTTGGAGGAACTATGTAAACAGCAACAAGGTCTTCTCTTAACATAAGTTTAACACATCAGGGGGTGGAAACATTCCAAAGGTAGCCTTGAACCTCAGTAGGGTGGATTGAAGGAGGAGTGGTGAGTTCCCACACTGCCATTTTAATTAGTAGGAAATCAAAGTTGTACATCAGACGTGGGATTTTTCTCTCTAAATCAAAAGGACAGCAGCAAAGCAATCAGCTTTGTGTTAGACGAGGAAAGGACTTTCCCTGAGGAATGCATGATCTAAGAATGTATTTGAAAATAACCATGACAGCAGCAAAAAATAAACATCTGTGAGCTTGCCACTTTCTCCTATACTAGCTTGGTAAAGATTAAAAGGAGGCATATAGAATATTTCCAACACTGTGTCCATACAGTTTGGAGGTTGTTACTTTGGTATTGAATCCAATGCTGTGTTTGCTGACCTTCCATAAGGATAAAAAAAAAGAGGACGTCTTTTACAATGACTACTGACATTTTTTGATAGAGGAGGTGTCCTCACTTATGATCTCATTCAACTGAGACACTGTGTTAAAAGAAAGTTCTTAGATCAGAAGCTTAATTTTGTCATTCTTTAGAAAAATCAAAAATATAAGTCTGCCTTTATGGGGACAACTAATAATAAAGCAAACAATAGATTTATGTTTTATACTTAACATGTGAAGGACAGAGGGATATAAAATCTTAACAACAGTAAATATGAGCATAAAACTAACAAAAGGAAATATAAGGTGAGACAACCACTATAAAGCTTTGCTGACTATCATTTACTTTCTGAACCTTACCCAACAAATAAAAAGGAGTATTCTTGATTGTCATTAGTCACTATGATGAAGCAACTTCACTTATTACTGACAGAAAATAATAATTTCATTCATATGGATCCCTCCCTGATACACCTATTTTGAATTGAAATTTTCTTGTTTTCACTTTGACTTTTTTTCTTCCAGGTTATATCAAATACATTGACATTTCTGAGAGCAATTCAGTGATGTCTGCTGTTGGTTTCACCGTTGGGAAATTGGTACAATCTCTTATGAGAAACCTTAAAATAGTTAAGGACTAAAAAATAATTGCAATGTTTTCAGTTTGAAAGGCATATGTAGATGCTTTCTGTAGACTGGAAAGCTCTGGATTAAAGTGTCCAGTTTAGATGACATCACAAACCCCTGAGATCACCTGTCTTAGTCCAAATGTAGTGAAGAAGCATTTTCACTAATATCAGAAGCATTATACTGGTAGGACAGGTATGCCATTAGTATGCCTTTATGGATACATGCCTTACATAGAGGTCTGACAAGACTATTAAAATACGGCTGCCCAGAAGGAAGTATCACAAATCTTACTCACTCAAGAGTGTAAAAAGTAATTATCATCCAGTAATGACTATAAAATTAGTAAAATATGTTGCTCTTTTGAGCCTCGGGCTAAGTTTACTTATTCATTACTAAGTTTAGTTATTCATTGTCTGAGACCGAATCTGAAGAACTCTCCAACATTGATACACATGTTTTAAATATTTTGCTAGAGGCTAAGTTTTAAATAACTGACTGACTAATTAGTAGCATCAAAGTGTGAAACTGTGCATCACCTTTGGTATTTACCTACTGTCATGAACAAAACTCGTCATGTGCTGTGACAGTGTCTTCAGTGCTGAGTTGCTCTTGACTTTTGTCAAGAGTGAAGGCAAAAGACAATTTTCAAAGCTGATTGAAATTTTGTGTAAAAGGACCATAGCAGATGTAGTCTACAGACTGCCCAAATCCCATTGGTTAAACAGTTGTCTTCTCTCACTCTGTTGAGCATGATAAGAGGTTATCCCACTCAGTCTGATTCTCCTACAGAAAAGGGAGTGTATATACAATTTCTGGCACTATTCTATCTACTCCAAACACCCCTTCCCTTCTGTCATCACCTTATCTCACTTCCTCTGTAGGATTTTCTTTCCTTCCTGCCTCTTTTTATCTTTGCCTTTGTCATAAGCTATTCTGTCTTGGAAGACTGACTTCTCTGCTCTGCCAATGGTTTTTGGTAAGGCAAAAATGAATCAATGAGAAGTTATGGTTAAACAAAACAAAACAAATAATCCGTAGTCAGTGCTTCATCATGTCTGAAAAATAGGAATGACTCCACATTTTTAATTCCTAGCAGGCTGTTAGATGTGATGTTCTCCTGGGCTAAATAGACAGCATAAGAGTGAATCTTCCTTGCTGCTCTTGGTCTTTCAAATCCTTCTGTCCTTCTTAACAGGGAGAGCAAAGCATACTTTGGCTTTTTATTTTTCTTTCGGCAGTTCAGAAATATGTCTGACAGACTTTGCCTCTAGGCCGTCAATCTAATAAATCCTGCCTTGAATCATTGGAATGCAAAGAAAAGACTGACTCAGTTGACTCCTTACCCACATTGGCATAGCATCTTCTACTTGCAAGAAAGTAGTAGCAATTCAGTAATTTAAAAAAAAAACACAAAAAAAAAACCAACGCCAACAACATAGTGTCATGTGGTAGCTAGGGTAGCCTGGCAAAAAAAGAAATTGTTGGCAGATGCTTAAACTTCAGGCCCTAACAACACCACCATCACTAAGAGTTATTTATTCATCAGCAAAATAGAAAAGAAGAATGCAATTAAATGTCCTCATTACAGGACAGAGACAGACTAAACTCTGCATGGGAAAGGCTTAAGATTTTCTGTACCTTATGTTGAATTAAAGTGCTGTATCCAATTAGCGAGACCAAGGATTTCCAGCACCCTTATTATCCTGGTATATAGGTAATATACAGTCTTAAATGTATTTTCCTCACAGTATCACTCTGAGATAGCAAAGTATTATTAATTTCATTTCACAGATGGGAATGTAAAGCTCAGACTGCTGAGATGGTGTTTGGCTGTGCAGTGACTTTCAGGCATGGCAAGATCCATGGAAATAAGAATACATGGCCTTTAAAAATGTCTTGAAACTTCCAGGGTTCACATTCACTTCTCTGTCAGCCTCAAAACACTAACTCAGATAGAGATGGCCTACTGCTTCTGTGGAATATTGCTTTGTATGGCTTTAGTGGCATTGTAAAAATGCACAAAAATAGGTAACTGAATTTGGGCTATGGAAAGGAGAGGGACAATACCCTTAATGCTGGAGCATCCTTCCTCTTTAGATGTTGAATCATGTAGAGATCACATAACAAAAAGCAGATGCTTTAGAGCTGATCACTGGTATCATCTCTACTAAAGAGGAATGGTACAGCAGGAGTACATTTCAGAAATGATATCTCCTTTATAAAATTAGCATAGAAATAACATAAAACCTCAAATAGAATTTCTCAGTTAACCCTTGCTCTATACATTCCCAAGACATTTATACTAGTGAGAATGAAAAAAACCCTAGACCAGAACAGTAGCAGTTTCTGTCCATTTTATACCAGTGTAACTGACAACACAGGTCAGAAGGAGAAAGCAAATTAGAGCCCCTCCGTGTGTGATATTCTTTTCCATACTTGAGTGCTAATGGCTTCCACATTTAGTCAGTTCACAATGAGCAGGCACATAAAATACTCTAACGTAGTTTGCCCTACACAGTCAGTTGTATTCCAAATAAAAATGGGCTGTAGAATTTTTGCATTGAAATTTGGGACACATTATGTTATTGATTTTCCAGCAGACAGTCTAGTGAAATCAATGGACAACTCTTCCCACTAATCAATGGTACTATCTGGCCATTAGCTGGTATTACAAGAGAGATCCAAACATCCAATAGACCCAGCTAATAGCACACACATCTCATTACGGCTGTGCAGATCAAACCACAGAAGTGATGGCAACTTTTTCTTCACGTGGAAATGCTACTAATAGAAAAGAACATAACAGCAGAAAAAATATTCCTATTACATCATCTCCTAAAGGAGACAAATCATTAGAAATCAAGTGGGTAGTGCTTTCTGTAAAAAGTAAACATAATTAAACCACCACACCAAATTCTGCAGCATTTGAGATTAGCAGTTGCTGTTGAAAATCTTACCCATTTCTGTCCATAATAAGAATCTCTGGGTGAAACTTTGAACCCATTAAGCCTCAATTCTTAGCAACTTAATTTTGTGCACTTTTTGCTTTCAATTTATACTAAGAAATAGAGCTAACAGGGTTCAGTAACCTTAAGAACAGAGTTGATTCACTTTGAAGTCACACCTTGCAGAGTCAAATGTGTGTGTTTTCAGAGCTTGTGATATTTTTAGTCACGCTGCTTCCCTTGATCTGTGCTGAGTTTTGAATTGTTCAAGCATCGTTTGATCAAGATTTAAAAAAAAAAAAAAAGTCCATGTGTGCTACAGTGACTTTGAAAAGAAATAGACATAATTCAAGTTGTACAGAAGATAGAGACTTACTGCACAACATTTCAGATTTAATACTCCATAGGACAAGACTACGAGATGTTGTCTAAATCATTTAGACACCTGCTGGAACCAAAGCAAGATGTTTAATGTTATCCTGGCTGTATTTTTTTCATATTGTATTCATTTCTAGATGACTATTGCTGGATGCCTCTATGACACTGGTATAAATATAGCTTCTTTTTTGGACAGAATTTTACTTAATGCTTTTCAGTTTTGTTGAATTGTTAACGCTATTTACTACAGTGCCAACACCTTAGGGTACTCATAGTCCCACCAGACCAATAAAATGGGGGACCTGGCTCAGTGGAGTCACACGATGAGATGATTCTAGGATTTAATGGGGTGGGATATCTTTAAGACCTACTATTTGTCTACTGCCAAACTTTAGTACTACATTTAAGAAAACTATAGACTCTGATGTTACCTGCGTTTCTGTCCTCAACCATGCACTGATCCATTAATTACTGACAGACCCAAAATCTATTTTGAAACTTATAGTAGAATTCACAAACAAAATTTTTCCTAGTAAGCACACAACTAGAAATAAACATCAGTGACTCACATCTCATCTTGCACAACAGATAGCAAAATATGGTCAGGTTGGACAAGGCATAGCAACCTGATCTAGTTAAAGATGTCCCTGCTCACTGTGGAGACATTGGACTAGATAACCTTTGAAAGTCCCTTCCAACCCAAAACATTCTATGATTGTTTGATTTGTACACAGAACAGTAGCAGTTTGAGCAAACAAGGCCACCAGGGAGCACAGGAATAAATTGTTGTTTTATTTGATTTCTACTTTCTTGAAGAGGGCCACAAGTGCTGGTCCTGAGGTGTGCTACTCTGAATCTTGTTTTTTACACATAATTATGAACTCATGGGAAGAGGGATTGTAGTCTGAGCCTCCAAGGTAACTGCCCTAACATTTTCATTCACTGTTCCAACAAATAATTATTTTCATAGTAATAATTATATTATGCAAAGTGGAAGAGCTTCTCTGAAGTGAAGAATTATATCTCCATTTCATCAGAAGACCAAAACATAAAGAAAATTAAAAAATAAGAGCATAGACTAGGACAATGTTCAGACTATCATCCCTAATGTGAAGCCCAACAAAGTGGTTCAAACAAACTTACCAGAAATACTTGCAGAATGATGCGAGTTATTGCCTATAGGAACACAGGACTCCTTATGGGAAGCAGGGCAAGGGCATTTAGGGATTGTGTGAAATTTATATTATAGGATATTTTAAGGTGATTGCGGAAATATGCAAGACTTGTTATGGGATGTTTAGAGGAAGAATCAAAGGGATGGAAAGGGAGAGGTCAAGGTGGATTGAGGGAAAACAAGCATGAAAAAATGGAGTAGAAAGGGGATGAAGAGGTTGGCTGAGACCTAACAAGTTGCTGGTCAGTAGTAGGCTTGTCTGGCCTAGCCCTGTGCCTGATCACCACATAGGAATATTAAATCCCATTCCTGTTTTCAGTGTGTCCTCACATGCAGTTGTGTGTATATGTGTGTTTGCCAGCACCTGGAGAAGGGACTGAAGGTCACAGGATGCCAACAACCAGAGTGACTTAAGTGTATGTTTCCTTAAGAAATTGCAGAACTGCATGTGTGAATGTAATTTGCTGGCAAACTTCAAGCCAGAGTAGCTGGTGAGCAGGATAAGAGGACTGGGAGACTTGGGAGCTGGGGCTCTAGATACTGGACTAACCAGGGGATATGAGAGATGACAGCTTGGGTGACTATAGGTCTGGACCAGCTGCTGGATAGACCTGTTTGTGTGTGTATATAATGAGAACTGCTTTGTGTTGCAGCAGCTGGAGCGGGGCTGTGGGCATTGGGGGCTAGGGGCCAGTGGCCTGGGGCCAGCTACTGGGTAGACTTAGTCTTTAAGGACAGTTGCAGAGGGATCCTTGTTGTCTTCATATCTGTATAGACTTCCAATATGATCAGCAGAAGAGAAGGACCAGCATCAGGCTATCAATGCTGGTTGCATTTGTGTAAGTGCTGTGTGTGTTTCTATGGGTGCTGGTAAGGCACTATGTGCAGTGTGTGACCACATCCCTTGGGAATAAAAGCTCACCCTGGTTGGACTGAAACACATGGAGCGATAGTAAGCTCCTGTCCATCAGGGTATCAGATTCACATGTCTCTGGCAATGTGATTCCTTGTTTGCTTTTCATCTTGTCTTGAAATCCTGAACAGTTTTCTGTAACCCCTTCTCCTTTTTCCAGAGCCCAGCTCCATAATGCTTTGCATTCCCTTTAATCTCTTGCCTTCTTTGCAAAACAGGTATGTCTCTAGGAGTGAGGATCAAAAAGATCCTTTTCATAGATACACTACAGACTAGAGTATTGTGGTACTGTTGTGATATCCTTTATTGGTACTCCTGCCTGGGTCACTTAAACAGCCTTTTTTGGAAGTGACACAACTTTTAAGCTACTGTAAAGCCACAATACCAGCTACCATATTTTTAAAACCATATATATTTCCAGGTTTGTCACAGTGAGAACAAAATATGATGCAAGTGTTGACTATTGATCATAAATCTGTATAGCACATCTGATTTATGTGCACCTATGTTGAAAAATAATCGCAACATAAGCATAAACAAGGTGAAAAAACAGTAACAAAATCTTAGCTGGTAAAATTTAGTTTAATTAGCTGTGGTAATTTACAGCATCTAATGTTTAACCCACCAGCTTTGGACTTACAATTGTATTTGTCACAATATACACAAGAACTGTTAGTTGTACAGTATCACTTACCAGGCTATTTATCTTTTTTTTTTTTTTTTAAACTGAAGGGCTGAAAGCAACATTATGCTCACACAGTTTGCTATTCTAGACAGCAATGGGAAGCAGGATGATTTTTACCCAACGTTTGGTCTAGTGAACTTGAATTTAAGCTCATATTTTAAAGATTTATTTGGTCATAATTTTGAGGAAAAAAAGTCAAGTAATGAAGAATTTATGAAATTATGGTGAATTTATAAAGCAAACTGACAATCTCTTCCAAAATTTAACTTTCATACCCATTAAAAATGTATCACATTTTCTGTTCGTATAATAACTATATTTAACTTGTAGACTTTTCCCCAAATGGGTAAATATTACTTGATATAGCTGAATAAATGACATGTATGTTCTGCTCATTAACTGTATCATGCATGTCAGAGACCAGCTAATGAATCTATCTGAGAACTGTGTCTGTCTAGGAAAAAATCTCATCAATTCTCTACATAAAAGACCAGTGTAAGGGTTTCATTAATGTCTCTCTAACTGCTTTTTAATTAGCAGTTATGACCCTTTCCTATAATTTTTCAAAAGCTAATACAAAAATGTAACAAAATGTTTTTAAAAAAGAATAACAGTGCTTTAGAAAGAAAATCCTCTTGTGCTATAAATAAGATCCTAAGAAATAATTGCCAGCTGGAGTTTTTAATGCTTATTTTCTACAGGAGACATGATGACAGCTATACACACGCCAAGGAGACTGAATCAGCACAGAACCCCATTGGGTCTTTTTCTCTCAGACTCCTTTATCATGTTGGTCCTTTTTCTTACATACTTTTTGAGACTTGTCAGACTACCACAGACAATTATTAAAATATATCACGTTTTGTTTACTGAGGAGGCTTAAAATACCTGTTACAGAATTACCAAGCCAATCTGCTATACATAAAGGGTGAGGGAATAACTTTTAACACTGACTCAGTTAGCCCTTCTTTGAATGTGTGCTCATGAAAGCTAAAAATTAACACAAACACATGTGCAGAGCCTCCTTTGAACATGTGAGCAAGCTTGGCAACTGATGATTGTAGCCTCTGAAACACAGGGTAGATGTCCTTTACATAATTGGCCCCAAGAGAGAAACTAAAAAAATGTAGCTTGAGAATTTCTTCTGGGAATAAAAAAAACATCCACTCTTAGAGGTCCATTCTTAGCTAAATAAATAAATAAATTTACATATATATATATATATACAAGTCCAGCCTAAATATTTCCTAATTCAGTTTTATAAAAGATCAGAGAAGTTTGGAAATAAATAATATAAAGACAAAAATAACCACACTACTGAATCTCAGGGATACTTATATATCTGGTCTTTTGTTTTCTCTCTACCCCAAAAAACCACTCTTGTTTTTTTAGTAAACAATGTATTAATAATTTTCTAACAAAAACAAATAATTCATCTACTGTTAAGCCAGAGTTACCATAAGAATACAGTTCTAGAAATGTAATTGTGCACAGGCCAGACATGAAGAAGTCCTTAGGTACATAAATGAAACTTACATTTCTTTAACCATCTGAATCCAAAATTCCCACCAAGAAAAATAAAATAGCTAACACTTATTGTCTTCATGATATGCAAGATTAAACTGACTGCTCTGACTCAATCATTTCATTAAGATCTTCATAGTTGCCTTCAGTACATAACCAGAGCTGTGATGTGAACAGCCAGAGAAGTAGATCTCATCCAAACCCACATAGCTAAAATCTAGGTGAAACAACCTTTCAGTTCTCTAAAGGGTCAGACCTAGAAAGCATGTTTGGATAACCGCTATGCCCACAAAATGGGACATCTTTACTATTAAACCACTAGCAATAGGCCATGGGTATGCAATGAGCCATAGTATTTAATTGCCAAGAATGCACATTGTTGAGGCACAGTAAGGTCAAAACAAAACCTTTGCAGTGTTCCTAAGAAGCAGTGTGGATGAAATTGCCATGATCTATGATGGGAAGAGGATTTTGTCATGTGGACATGAGTAATGTTTGTGTTACCTTCCATCAGGGTGACAGGACAAGGTCTGGCCTGTTTGATTTACTACAATTGTTGTAACTAAAGCATTAAAGGAAATAAAAGCTTTATCAGCCAAAGCCACTATCATTCAAATGAATGAATCAGCAAGATGAATCAGTGATGCCAACAATCCATATTAGGTATTAGACATTAATGCCTCAGACTCTTATCTTCATCTCAAGAGGTTCAAATGCATGTTAGTTACATCCCCCCAAAATTTTAAGCACCATACATCTTCACTGTGTCATGTTCCACCCCTCCTTCTGAAATTTGCTCTATTGACTAACAAAAAAAGTAAGATTCAGGGGAAAAGGATGGAAAGAAAGAAAAAAAAAAAAAGGAAAAAGAACCACTCTATACAGATGGCCTAATGTACCTTTTAGGTCAGCAGGAGAGTCTTGAACTCTGGTAACTGTTCTCATACTGTTTATACATTTTACATTAGGCAGTCATTGGGTAAAAGTAAAAATAATCCTGAGAGCCGGAATCTGGAAGTCAGGCTTCCCATCACCTCCCTGATGAATATCTTGGCAACTAGGTTGGTTTATTTTTAAAATTACTCCAATCCCTAACTTAGCTGGAGTAGCATACTTTGTGTACAATGTACTCCTGGAATGTTCTGTTTGCCAAACAACAGAAATTAGTCTTTAGTCATTAATCAAATTACTCATTTCATACCATGAGTTCTTAATTTTGTCAATTCGCTTCTCACACTCTTTTCTCTCCCAGACAGGTAACCAAAATCAAGGCTGCTTGCGTGATCCTAGACACTTATTAGAATATCACAGGTGCTATAATAAGTAGAATTATCAAACTGGTTTTTAATTATGTGAACTACCATAACAAGTCACTGAAGTGAAAGGCTGCTAGGCTGTTTAGTTAAGGAAGAAGGAGCAAACTACCATTAAGAAAAAAATAAAAAAGGTTTACAACTTTGGTAGTGTTATTCTGAAGAAAGACCTGCTTGTTCACTGTACGTCCATTAAGATGATGACATTGGTTACATGCATTTTACTGTATGCTTTTCATCCTGTTTAAATATGCTTCTCAATGAGTCCTTGCATTCAACATAAAATGAAAAATTTTTACAGGCAATCTCCCTCTAGCTGCCAAATGACAGATCGTTGCAAAGATGTTCTGATACAGAGTGGCCTCCTTCACCTACTCCTTCTCTCCAGTACACTTAAGAAATTATTTTCTTCAATCTCCTCCCCACAATGCATTTCTTTTTTTTAATATCTTTCCCCTTATTTTCTGTACTGTCCCTCCTTTGTTTGTCTGTGGTGGTTCTGAATGCTAATGAGTTTACTTGTGATTTAGCATTTTGTGAGGTCAGTCTGTGAGGACACTGGAGCAGACACTGTATTTTGAATCTAAGATTAATTAAAAAAAGTCTTGAACAAGAATTCAAGGTCAGTTATTGGGGTAGAGAAAAAAAGAAAATACAGGTTCAAAACCTCTTAACCGTCAAATGACAACAGAAGAATGCTGCAAACCGTTCAGAGACCATATAATTTAGGGAGAATAATTTCAGCTCTCGTTAATGTTTTCAAGGTACACATAGATTGTGGTGATTGGGGAGCTGTGTAAGTGTCTATGAGCAGATAATTTCAGAGATATTACCTAAATGTAAGTTTGGTCAAAATCACAATTTCCTGAATTTAATGAAAAGTTTTATTTTTTCTCTGTTTAAAAATAATAAATGCACATTAGAGATTTTGAACTGTTGGTCATATCTATTAATCATAGAACTTCTTTCTTTAGTTTGGATTTTAACAGTCTGATCTACTCTGCTTTATGAAAAGTCTACTTTGAATTTTGTCTCTGACTCTTTTCAAACTCAGTACTTAACATGTAATTAGCATGAGAAAAATAAACCTTAAAAATATTTTGACAACTCCTTTCAGGGTATGCACATGTTTTGTACATGTTAAAAATAACAAATGAAACTCTAGCTACTGCAAAAAACATTCTTACTGACCCAAAAGAATCTCATTTTATTGTATTCATGGGCGTATTAGCATGATTTGATAGCAAGTTAAATTTCATCACAGTCAATTAAAAATAGCCTGTGAGGACATCATTCTTTCAAGGATAAGTATTACCTCAGTATGATAATTTAAAAAGCAACCTGTGCTTTAGCATAGAAACAGTATTAACAGAGAAATAGCATTAGTGCAAAAGCCATGTATGTGTAAATATGGACATTTCTGCACGTACAGGGAAATCTCTGTGTCTAGGCCAAGCTTTCTGGGAAGAAACAAAGCACTTGTCTTTCTTAATCTTTATTTTAGGGGCTGTATATGAGTTACCTGCAGAGAATGAATAAATCTTTTTTCAATAATTCTGGCTACAAAATCTTTGTCTTTCTACAAACGCATTGTCAGGGCAAGGCATGTTTAGGAGCTCAGTAGGTACCAAAAGCCACACCTAAACATATCCTCTCACTCACAGCAAGAACATATTATAAATATATTATTCAAATGAATACATATTACTGAGACAAAAAGAGAGGTAACATTGAAATTGAATGGTATTCAACATGTAGAAGGTCCAACGGAAAGATCCTTTCTGGCCTTACATTCTATGAAATCTTCGAACATCTTCCCTGACTATATAATGACAATTCTGCTCATGGTTTCCTACCATCACATTCTCACAAGTTGGAATGCCCTAAAAAAATTAATTTTTTTGTCACCATTTAAAATAGTGGCATCTATTAGTAACTGTCACAGGATAATATTGACACTTTTATTAGGATAGGAAATAACTTCAGAAGTACTTCAGAAGCCACCAATGTAGCTGCCATTTAATATGGAACTTTCAATTCTAAAATATGAATTTAAGTCCTTAGATCTAAACTCTTGTGTCTGTCTTCTCAGTAAAGTCAAAGGAAAGAAATAAGTACCTTTGGAGGTCTCCAGAGAGAGATACTATTTATAGAAGTCAGGCACCTTATGTATACTAGATCTTTCACTGTATGTATTTGTGGGAGCTTAACTTTTAAATATCTTTTTTTAAAAATTTATTTCTGTATTAATAAGTTCTTTGAAAGAATGATCCATTAGACACATAAAAGTTAGGCACAAATTAAATGTCCATTGTTGATGGATTTGAATGTGGCCCTGTATCTACATGAATAATATCAAAGTCAAAGGGCTCACAGATGTTCTATTAGTATAAATGAGGAAGAAGAGAGATTTTAGAACTTTCAGGTTAATCAAATATTGATGTTTAATTAACAGGCACAGTGATTTGGACATTAATTTCAGAAATGGCACCAAACAGTAAATCAAATGGTTTAATCACTGTACATTTTTAGAATCCCTGTTCACTTATGCTTTATCCCCAAATTCTAATAAATAACAAATCTTTTGCAGATACAAAGCCTATAAATACTTTTAATCTGAAGTTCATACCCCCATTTGTCCTATATTGTCTTTCAGTGTGAAAATATTTCTCTGTACAGAATGCCACCTTATGCTTGAATTCATTAGAAATGCCATGGCATTGCTGCAAGTAATACCAGCTTTACAATGACAATAGAGTGATTTTAAGCCTCTCTTCTTTATAAACCGTTTCAGATTAAAAAAAAAAAAAAAAAAAAAAAGTATCGATATTTTATGACATTGTAATTATACCACCAAAAAAGGAATAGAAAGGAATGTTAACATGGGATAGATGGTGTGTACAATGTAAGCAATAGAACACTCAGGTTGTGCTGCCCTGTGCATGTATCCAAGACGCTGCTTTAAGAAAACTTGATAGCTAAACATGACAGTGGTCAAGTTATACAGTTGCCTTTTTTGATGTTATTCACATCTATTTTATGTATTTAAGTTGGGTGTAAAATGTGTGGGAAATCTTAGGCATGTAATGAAATGCCTATCTCCTTCAGCCAGTGGAGAAAGATTTAGATACAGATTACCATTAGATCAACTCAATCTCTCCCTGGGATTGCTCAAAAATGGGGAAAATCATGTTTCTATTTTGCCTTTATAAACATTGGTCTCTTCAGAGGAATAATTATGCTGGTTGATATTGGTATTTATGTTGAATAGTTCTCCTTTGGACTTAATCCTATGACAAATTTAGGACTTTAATCTTTTTGATGTATCTGGGAACAAATGAAGAGAACGTAAAGAACCTCTCTAACCCATATCTGATAGCATGGAGTCCATGGAGAATCAGAGTAGCTATGAGTGCTGCTGTTTTTCTTTCCTTCAAAGGGTAGATGTGATTGATAATCTGTGCCAGAAAGGGGGATATGACTCCCCTAAAACAAAACATTGTGTCCAGCCATGAAACAATAAATCCAGTAATCACCAAATCCATTCATCAAGCAGAGCACAAGTGCAGCTGTTTCACAATCTGCATGTGTCCATGAAACTTACTTGCCTACAATAAAGGAAACTGAAGACTCAAACACAAGACACAAAAAAAGGACAAAAAAGACATGGTGAAGAGAGACAAGAAGCAGGTAATTTTAAATGTTAACAGACAAAAATGAAGCAATGGTCAGTTCCATCTGGAGAGACAAGTCACATGAATTGGACTTTGTGATTTCTGCATGCAGTAGCCAGTGGCTTCACAGCACCCTCACTTCTGAGTCACAACAATCCTTTCAAATCTGATCCTGTCAAACTGAAATTGCTCACACTACCGTGGACTGCTGCAGTCATTCACTTGAATTTATTGATTCTTATTGTCATTGCAAATTTGCAGCAGTCTCCACCACGTTCTCTGGGACTGAGATACAAGATCAGTTTTGGAAAACAGATAGATGGACATCTCACTTTGTTCCAAATCTCATTTGACTAAGAGAAATCAGAGGACCTTAAGTTCAGTCTGACCCTGAAATTTAGGAGGGATGGACAGGAATAAAGAACAATCTTCTCAGTAGAAACAAATTGAAAAACACAGTGTTGTCCAGTTACATTTTTCCCTTGACTGAATATAAAAGTTATGTTATGAGTACTTTTAAAAGAAATAGAAGACATGGTAAGGAAACATCCTAGTTTATTGAAAAGGATAGTAGTTAAGATATCCATTGCAGAAATTCAGGTTCAGTTCCTCTGTCTGAATGAGGAGATTGAAATTCACAGCCTCTGTGTAATTGTGCAAGCATTCAGAGCAGGTGAGACAGCTCCAGCTGTAGCAGTATCAATTGGCAAAGGGAATGGAACTCCAGAAAATCTTTGTCTGATGTTTGTAGTCAAAGACAAAGTCATTGGGCCATTCTCTTTTCCTCTTTGTCAGTGAATATTTTTCTATTTTATATTTAGGAGTACTTCAAAGAGACTTATTTTCCTATGCTGCACAGCCTGATGAAGGACAGGGAACCTGTCTCAGAATTTCATGATTGTCTATCTGCTTTGCTCAAGCCAAAGTTTCCCAATGCAGGAACAGTGCTCTAAGTACTAGGCAAGAAGTTCAGCTGTCATATCTTCTCTTCAATGAGTATATAAAATACTGTATTCTGTACTTCCAGACAAACTGTCATGAAATGTCATTATAAAGTCATGAATGCATTTACATGCCAATGTATATATTCAGATGGTGCCTATCCTACAGAAAAATAAGCACTAACCCACAGTTGCTGCCACTTGAGCTGTAAGGACATTAGTATGAACATTAGCATTATATTTTTTCTCACTGATACGCTGATCACTCAGTTTATAATACTGAGCATTACACTGAGCAGTGAAAGCAATACAGTCCTGACAGGTAGTGGTTTTAGCTTAAGTTAATGAGTTAATAGTCCATCTATTAGCTTAATAAAGCCCTTCTTTATGTACAGTGATGATGGTTGAAAAATATTAAAGTCTTTGGATCCTATAGTTTCATTCTTCTGATTACTGTGGGGCATTGAGGGAGGCATCTTACACAAATGATAGGTAAATACAATTAAGTGTCTGCTAGGACATGCATCAAATACTTCTTCATAACTACAGAAAGTTCCCAAGCAAAACCCTGATGTTCAGTCAGAAGCTGTTCATACACTGTATTAGTTGGACACAACTGGATTAACAAATCACATTTCAGCTCACTTCCCTGGATCGCTGTTTTCCAATGCAGACAATACATAAATTATCCAGAAATACAAGAGCCTTTTTTGGCATGTCTGCATGTCATGCTTTGGGGAGTTCTCAGCCACTCAGAGACTGCAGCTCACAGCTGCTGCTTTTGTCTTTTTCAGTTTTTGGTTTTATTAATTTTTAGGGCATTACAAGACTCTTTTTTTTTTTTTTTTTCCCAGCACTCTAAAAAAATTGGAACAGGAGTTCTGGAGATCCAGTTATCCTGAGATGCATGTAAATTGTACTAAAATCAATGGATCTCTCCACTATATCTGAATTGGAATATTTTATACTTGCGAACAGTGAAACATTATTGCTAAGTAATAGCCCATAGATGTTTTGGCTTTATCTGTTCTTTGAGTTTGTCATGAATGAAGTTTATTTCTCTTAGGAAATAGTTCCAGTAGAAGACCTTTAATCCTCTTTCCCTAAGCAAATACAATGAGTACTCTCATTGCACTTCCTATCCTATGCATAACTAGGTTTATAGCAGTGAAATTCTCTATGCAGCTACTGGATTGAGTTCATTGAACAATGGCCATAAAAATATCTTCTAGAAAATCCTAGAGTCAAGTCCACTGCTTGGCCACCATCCATCCACCTGGTTATGTTCTCATAAAAGGCTATCACAATGGTCAAACATGACTTCCCCTTAGCAAAGCCATGCTGACTGCTCCTAATGACCCTCTTATCCTTCATATGCCTAGACACAGCACCAATGGTAAGTTTTTCCACCACTTTTCTAGGGATGGAGGTGAGGCTGACCAGTCTGTAGTTATCTGGGTCCTCCTTCCTGCCCTTTTTGAAGACTGGAGTGATATTTGCTTTCCTCCAGTCCTCAGGCACCTCACCTGTTGCTCATGACTTACCAAAAATGATGGAGTGGCCTCGTAATGACATCTGCCATCTCCCTCAGCACCTGTGGGTGCATCCCATCAGGAACCATGGATTTGTGGATATTCAAGTGTCCTAACTGATCCCTAACCCAGTTCTCCTCCTTTATCCTGGATTCCTCTGGGGCCTCAGGGGAATGGAGCTCCCGAGGACGGTCTCCAGCAGTATAGACAGAGACAAAAAAGGCATTCAGCATCTCTGCCTTCTTCACATCTTCTATCTCCAGGGCACCCACTTCATTCAGCAGTGGGCCTACATTGACTCTAATGTTAGTTTTGCCAGCAATGTATTTGAAGAAGCCCTTTCTGCTGTCCTTGACCTCCCTTACAAGGTTTAATTCCAAGGAGGCCTTAGCTTTCCTAGTTGCCTCCCTACATCCCCTGACAATAGACCAACCAAGTGGTCAGCTCCTCCTTCCATGATTTATATACTCTCTTCTTGTACTTGAGTTTGTCCAGCAGTTCCATTTAACCACACAGGTCTCCTGGCCCTCTTTCTTGGTTTCCTACCTCTGGGGATGCACTGACCTTGAGCATGTAGGAAGTGGTCCTTGAATACTGACCAACTATCTTGGGCCCCTTTGTTTTCTAGTACCCTGTGCCATGGGATTTCCCCCAGCAATTGCTTGAAAAGGCCAAAGCTGCCCCTGCTGAAGTCCAGAGTTGTGATCCTGCTTGGTATTTTGTTCCCTTCATTCTTACCTACAAACTCTCAACTTGTTCCTCATGTGTCCCTGGACAAAACTCAATAAAATCCAGTTGCTTTCTCACATAAAAAGCAACTCCACCACCCCACCTTGTTGGCCTGTCTTTCCTAAAAGGGACATAGCCATCCATGACCACATTCCAGTCATGTGAGCTGTCCCACCATGACTCTGTTATCGCTGCCACATTGTAACCCCTTGACGACTTGCAGATTTCTAACTTCTGTTTGTTGCCCATACTGCATGCATTTGTGTAGAGGCACTTCAGCTGGGCTGTCAACTGCATCGCCTTCTTTGTGGAAGACCCCTTAAATCTCTTGAGATATTCTATGGATGTTTCTCCGTAGTCTCCTGCTACCTCAGGGGCCCCAGGTTCATCTTTGTTAGAAGAGGATTCTTACTTATTCCTACAATACCAAGGATTGATGTGCAGAAAAGTTCTTGCTTATATTTGTTCCTATAGAGAGCAAGGTCACAGATAAATCTTGTGTACCACACTGTGGCTGCAGAAAGTAGAATGCCACACATGCAAGAGGAGCAGACAGGACAGGTGACCCTGAGCTGACCAATAATGGATTCCATCTCATATACATCATATTCGGTATAAAGTTGAGGGATCACAAGGGTCAAGCTCTCTTCTTCAAAGGCAGGAATCCAAGGAGAATTCTATCCATTCTGCCTTCAATCCCAATCTATGTGTTCCTGAATCCAGTTCCAGAATCCAGCTCCTGAATCTGGTTCCCATCTGCCACTGAGCCCTGTCTGGGACTTCCCCCAGTGCCTGCTCCACAGCATCAGTGGTGACGGTCCTGTAATTGCCATCAGGGGGGTTGGGTTTGATACTGGTTTTGTATATATTTGTATATATTCAATGTGATCATTATTATTTTCATTAAAGCTGTTCTAGCCTTCTTTTCTAATCCATAAGTCTTGTTGCCTTTTTCTTCCCCTTTGGGAACAGAGATGGGTCAATAGAGAGCATCTGTTATAGGTCTAGTGGATGGCCCTGACTCTATACTTTTGACATTTTTTAAAACACTCTTGATTTACACAATGCTATATCCACTTCATTGTGAAAAACATTGTCTGAAGAACAGTGTTGAAAATTACAGCTGAGAGGGTAAAGAGGCACTCAATATTTTTAAACATATGTATTAATCATAAGTAAAAAAAAAATTCTGAGAATGTGTGTCTGCTCAAGGAAGATGACAAGACAGGGAGTAAAGTGTCTGTTTTCTAAATATCTGCTTCACCAAAGCTCAGAACTAGTCAAAGTGCAAACATACAGCTGGCATGTGGAGAAAAGAAGGGAAATCTGTACTTTTCTACACTAAGACTCTGAATAAGCCCACTCATTCTTCTGACATAGTGGGAGAGTGGAAAACACTCGGAAGCAGGGTGGATGTGTAAATGTGAACTTTTATTAATATAGCAGTCATCATTAAATTTTCCTTATGTTTCCTAATAAACAGAATTTGAAATAAAAATAACAATCAAATGGACCTGACAATGCTTTGAAGTATCTTATAATTCACAGCAATTTTTTATGAAGATTTATTTCTCATGCACTATTTTAGACTAGGGATGTATTGATAAGGCCGCTTTATTGCTTTGTTTTCAGTATATCAGTGTTGAATATGCAATCCCACAGCTGGGTAAGATTCTGAACAGTTCAGTCACCTGAACAGAGTTATGTATATTGAAAGTCAAACCCAGTTCTCTGTCTCTTCTTTAATGGCTAATCTCATTAGCCAAAGAGGACCATTCAGAATCAGTCACTGGAATTTACCTTACATACACTGCTTATGCTAATTTATAAAAATGCATAGATGCTATAATTCAGACAACAAAGAAATGGTTCCAGGACAAGGAACGTATGTAGAATGCAGGAAAGCAAATGAAAACACAGGAAAGGATTTAGTTCAGGGAGAAAAACTCAGTAAAGAAAGTGCTGATTTTTAGTTATTTACATGTAAAAATTATTTCTGAGAAGAATAAATTAGAGAGACAGATCTGAAGTATTGACAGGATTGCACAAAGCTGGAAATGAAAAAAAAAATCTTTTATGATTCAAAGAGCAGAAAGGTTGTTTCTCTTGTTTTCTCTACAGATTTCACTTACCTTTCCCTTAGGATTGTCAAAAATTTATTTTTCCATTGAAAGAGAAATTTTTTTATAGGCATTCAGTATGAAGCAAGGGAATCAAACACTGGGTGCTTATACGTGGCTTTACTGTCTGCCCCTGAGCACAACTCTTCACCCTTCTAGTCTGCTTCTCATCACGCTTTTCCTGACAAGGCTGTAATCTGTCCTGGAGAACAACAAACTCACAGCATCCACACAGTGCCTAGCACATTCATGTTGGGCCACATAGGCACAACTAGAATACAAATAATAACGTTCCTTCCTCCCCATCCAGGAGGGTCTTATCATGAGGTATTATGTTCAAAACCACTGAAAGCCTTCACTAGGAAGCTCCTTCATATTCTTTTTCTCTTGTTCCTTTATTAAACTGGCTGTAAGTAATTGATCATATTAAGATACTAAATCCTATTAAGGTACTAAAGAGAAATATCATTTGTGTAATGTTTCATGAACATGTATTACCAATAAATGAAACAATGCAGCTAATTAATTTTTTGAGAGGGTTGTTTAAAAAAGAAATGCAACTGTACTGGTTGTCCAGCTGCAGTAGAAAATGAAACTGCATCTGTCATCTGCACAAAAGAAGGCAAACCCTACCTCCCACTTTATTCCCCTGAAAGCATGAGTCATGGACCTATTGAGAACAAAATATGCATGTCAGATGGTTAGCCCCTCAGGCTGTCTGGCAACCTGCTTGCTGCTCAGAAAGAGGTAACAGCTGCTTTCTATAAGACTAATAAGGATGATAGAAAATCCTAAACTGGCATGCACAGCTTCACACCTGAAGAAAAGAGGCAAAGCAGGCTGTATTTGAATCTCAGGAAACAAATCCTAGTAGTGGGCATGTAAGCAGGCCCAGGGTAGATCATATTATGAAGAACTCAGGAAGATTCAGTTCCTTGATTTGTTTTAGTAAGGGTTTGGGGGTTTTTTAAGTTTAGCATTTACCCTTTTAAAAATTTAAATCTTTACTGATGTTTTACACTGTCTACATTATATTTGTGTTCTTATACTGGGGATTTAATTATGAGTTAAGGGAATTCAGTTGCCTGCTTTGATAATCCTACTCTGTTCTATAGGCAGCTTGTTCTGGGATTCTATGAAGAATTCTATGGAGCAGAAATTCAAGATACTGCAGGAACTTCAATATCAAAAACTTTCAGTTACTGGAGGCAAAAGGTCAGAAGATGGACCAAAAGATTCCTATTACTTTAAAACAGAGACTTTATGGTTTTCTTTTGAGGTGGAAGGGAAGTTTTTTTGGCAGAAAATTCCAGTTGCTGTATTATTCAGAAACAGTGTCTATGGAAGCAGAGATGAGTGGACCAGAAGTATATACAACCTTGCAACCTGTGGCTGATATGCTGGATTATTTTAAAAGAAAAAAAAAAAATGTGGGAACACTAATGTGATTTCAAAAATGTGCATTGATTTAACAAAATTCTTAACTACATTAAAACACAACTGGAAAAAAAATCATATAGATCTAAGATTGGAAATAAACAAAAGCAAGCTTTGATTATTGTTTTCAATTCAAAATACTTTTCATTAAGACACTTTTTTTAAGAGGATGAGGCTTGAAAACTACATGTTTTAATCCCTGACAAAAATAATGTTTTGTTTAAGTTCAAGTGGGTTTTTTTAAAAAAACCTCTTGTTTCACCCAGAAGATAAAACAAATCTTGGCTTGACCTCAAAAGGTGCTTTGTTTTTCTCATTTTCAGAACTTTCAGGAAAAAAAGAATCCTTTGTTCACGCAGCTGTACTGAGGCAGAGGGGCAGAAGTGGATAGCTGATGAGAGGAAACCTACTGAAGTCGTTCTCAAGAGGTGCTGCAGCTCATGTACTTCAAGATCTATTATGCTGTAGCTGTTTTCTTTGTCATTCCTTATAAGGCAAAGGAATATGGTCCTTTCACTTCTTTTTGCTCCCCCTGTGCACAACCCAGGTGATCCTAAACATGGGGAATTGATAACAGACCCATGTAAACCAAGCATTAGATGTCTTGGGCCAACCCTGACAGAAGCCTTCAGATGCATTAAAGAACAGCTTTAAGCAGATAGACATGTTTGTTGAGAGTTTGTAATTCAATAGGCTGAAATAAATAAAGAAATATCTTATTATCATTAAAATGGCTAGGCTTTTCTCATTCAGCAACCCAGATATAAACAGTGCACATGGCACAACAGTACCTCTGCTTAGGTGCTGGTAGGATACCCAGAGAAGATTTCTTGATTTGAGGAAAAATATTTCCAAATAGAGATCAGGTTCAAAATATAAGACTCAATCCAGATGTAAAGATTTAACTTGTTATTTTTGTTTCCATGACCTGGGGTGAGATAACTAGAAATAGAAGTTTTAACATTCAGGTAGTCTACTGCACACTTCCCCGCTGACATCTGAGGAGTTGAAACGCTCCCTTCAGCTTCCAGCCTTTAAGGTAGATTCAGTATTGCATTTTCTTCCATCCTTTTTCTGTTTTATCTACTTGGGTTTGGAATTTGCTTGCAGCAAAGTTCCATACGTTCTGCTGCAGAGGGTTCCTCATCCACAGCAATTGCCTTGTTCAGGCCCAAACCAGCACTTAAGTTCCTTGTAAATGAGTACATTTGAGTGTTCAAATAAAAACAAGCCTCTAAATCCTTGATGGTTCGCCCACAGCTGACAGAATATGTAGAAATGGTTAAAATAATTTTATAGATTCAGGTTATAAAAAGGTATTCAATAAAATTGTGTCAAAATCTCATAGAAATAGAGGAGTGTCTTAAATGTCACAAAGCATTTAAATGCTAATGAATGTCTCATTCATATATACATGAACAAGATCATTTAGGAATAAAAATGACCTCCTTCCTCCATGCCCTATTGATTATGTGCCTGTAACCAACCACTTCTTCAATTGTGCTTTTTGCTCATTATGGATATTCTAAGATACTTTTCAACATGTGTGTTTCAAATATACAAGAGCTGTGATGACTGAAGGACAAGCTTGTTATCTATTCAGGTAATAAACAGAGCTAAACCTGCAATTGTTATATTAGATTCTGGAAGAAAGTCAGCATTACCATCCAAGTGATATGACACATGCTTCTTTTATAAAAAGCTTTCAATACCTCTCTAAATTAGTTAATGAAAAAAAGAGACAAAAACATGAGAAATTATAGCAGTAACACAAAAGTAAAAATATGTCATACTTGATTTAAAATATCATTAAAATATTATTCACATTAATACTTGTTTTAGGAATGTTCATGTTTATAAGTATTCTGGTTATCATACATGAGCAGAAGGTCTTCTCCTTCCAGCTCCCTGTCTGAGAGAACAGGGAGACTGGGGAACTCTCCATTTGGTGTTATTGAAGAAAATTCCCCTGGGGTTTTGGGGAAGAAAAGATTAATCCAGAGATTTGTTCCAAAAGCTTTATTGAAAACAATTCTGCAAATAGTAGAACTTCCAGTCTCCAAAATCCCAGGTATTTATGAAAACTTCTTTCCTCTGAATTTTGCAAAAGGCTTGGTTATGCATATTTTTCAATCATAAAGTCACTTTCTCAAGGCCCGTTCAGTGTGTTGCATGTCTTTCCAGTTCAAGCTTATTTGGCTCCCAGGCTACAGCACTTGTGAGTTTCTTTGGAGGGACAAAACACAGCTCTGCAGAGTCCTTCAGCTTGCCAACAGTTTGCTTTTATTTATGAAGACAAAAGACCCGAGGTCCAGCTCCACACTGGACCATTACCACCTTGCAGGCTCTCAGACTTGTGGTAAAACATACAGCACACATAGAATTTCTCAGATATTATTGAGAAATGCTCTTCTGGCAAGGGCTGGGTGAGGATCACTGTCAGTGATCTCAGTAACACAGTCTTTGACTGTTCCCCCATTCTCTTTCACAGAATCACAGAATTTCTGAGTCTGGAGTAGACCTCCAAGATCACAAAGTCAGGCCTATGACCCAACACCATCACATCAGCTGGACCCTGTCACTAAGTGCCACATCCAATCTTTCCTTAAACATCTCCAGGGATGGCAACTCCACCACCTCCCTATTCAAAGATATCCATTGTCTGGGCTCTGAAGTTGCATGCTTTCACCTCACAGAAAAGCCAATGTTTCCCACTCTTGCAAGTAGGTAAGCTAAAAATTATAGATAAAACCAGAATAGTTAAACATACTGATTCTAAACACTTAAACATTTGGATAACCACTCACATTGGTGCTGTTATATTATATTCAGTTTACTGAGTCACACTTGTCATCAACTGTAGTGATAACGTAAATGCACAAACCACAGGATCACAGGCCATGACTGAAGGAACGGATGTCCATAGTATCCAAGTGAAAACACTGAAGATTTTTTTTTTCCTTCATTTAAGATTAAAAAGAAATTTGCCAAAAAAAAAAAAAATTATGCTCCTTATTGCCACATTTTTAGTGGTACAGAAGCTTTCAGTCTATTTAAAATTTATGCTATAGGTAAATCAGAATAAAATTTTTAAAAATCCAATTAATTTATTATTCTCAGAAAATACAAAAATCTGGCCTTCATATAGGCCAGATATAGATAGATATCTACACTGAACTCATGTCATCATCACTGATATGATAATTTAATATTTTATTTTGAAGATGTGTAAAATTAAACCATTTGAAACAGGATTCTCTTCCCAACCTTAATTTTATACTTTGAAATAAAAGTGAAGCTGAAATTTTAATATGTTATTGTTGGGGTTTGAAATGTTTCATTTACAGTCTTTTTTTTTGTAAAGAAAATATTTTTATTTCAGGTGGGTAAAACCAAAATATTTCCCAATGTTTTTCAGCTCAGATGGTGAATCAAGAACAAATTATCTAAACCACTTTGTGATTAAATATGGGATTTGACTGGTAGACTATTTCTTCTTCAGACTTCCTCTGTAGACAAAACAGAAGCAGGTGTTTCAGTTGTTCAATTAATTCTTGAAGCTTTGATTCCTCTCTGTTCTGAGGGTACAGTTTTCAACATCAGGATATTAATATATACATTCTGATGCAGCCAGCAGTCTGGTATACAGCAGACAGCTTGTTTAATGCTAGGTCAGTGAAGGAAAGAGACTCATCAAGGATACTGCAGTTCTGATGACTACTGCAGAGCAATTCAAAATTCCCAGGTAATGTCATAAAGAGCCAAACTTACCAATACAAATCAAAATCTTCTGAAAAGTTCAATCAGCCAAAAGGACATGTCCTCACTCTTTGCACAGGAAAGTCAGGAAAGAAGTGGCTTTCTATACTTTTCATCTCTGATGTGTTGTTTCTGCTAAAGGACAGGATTTATGAGATCATGAAAACATTGTCCAAAAGCTTTCCTGTGTTCTCTAAAAGTGAATTAATGAATTAAGAGCACCCTTTTCTTAAGGGTGCCAAAATCTTAATTTTTGGCAATCCATCCTGCAAAATGGAGTGAATACAGAATAAAAAAAAAAAAAACAAAACATGAAGATCATCAGTTATGAATTTCCATCCCACAAAATCCCACTTTGACCATTGTATCAGACAGATGTGATTCCTAAAATATTAGCATAACCTAGTACATCATATACAGGAATTATAGCAGCATGTATCAGTGAAGAGTGAAGTTATTTTTCATGACTAAGTAGAGACCTGCCTAGATGTTTTCTTTCTGTCACCAGTTCTGCAACCTATTTATTCAAATATCTTCTGAAATTATTTCCCAGTTACATTTATCAGTCAGAACCATGAAAGCAAAGTTTTAGAAATTGAGAATATTTTACATATTTTTTTTACCCTCCTTATTTCTTCTGTAGTTCTATACTATTTTAAAGATTAATCCTTAAAAGAAACCTTTTTTTTTCCTCTCCTTTTGCAAAAGAGAATAACAAATCAGAAAAAAAAAAAGGGTGGTATAAGTAGATACTCTGTTAGTATAGTGTTATATTTCTGAATGATAAAAAAATACAAAGAAATTACCTTTTTATTTCGGAAAACCAAACATCTAAATCTCAGCAGCAATTAATACATGGGAGTGCATATACCACAAAAGACCATTATCATCAAATCTTAAGTGAGTGAACATATGGTGGTAGAATAAATCAACACAGAAGTAGTATAAATAACAACACCAAGTCATTAGGTAAATAGAGAGGAAAGGAAGATAACATTGCATGAAATAACTGGTGACAGGATATCATTTGTGAAGAAAGTCTGTATTTAATGATGTTTATCTTTTCTATGGGGCTACTGAGGGTAACATATGATGCCACTGATGTGGACATAATTTGAGTGCCTTTTCCTAATTAAGTAAAATGGCCTTCAAAGCAATGGTGAGGAGATCACAAAAGGGAAATCCTGCTCTTTAGATTCAGACTAAAGTTGTTGCTCTGCTAATGGTGTCCAGGACTATCCAAGGCATGGAAGAGGTTAATGTGTTCTCTCCCCCATCCCCCTCACATCACCCCTCCCTTGTGTGCATCCAAGCAAACTGCCCACAGGACTGCAGAGAGGCGGCTTGTTAAACCACTGCTGCACTCACTCAGGACATCTAAGACCATAAAGTCATAATAGCCTGCTGCAGACTGATATTATAATTGACAGAGCTGCCCTAAAACAAGTACAATGCTTTAGGATTCTGGACACTTTGAGTTTGGGGAAATTCAGGAGCTAGGCAATGCATTGCTTACATATAGGATGACATTACAGTAAAAGGATCCTGAAGCATTAGAATATATCAAACACTTTGGATAGTAACCGTCTTGAATTTTAATTTGGCACAAGGTCAACTATGACTGCCAGCTTTGAGAGGGAGGAGGGGAAAGGATTGATATCAGTAGAAAGGGTGGTGCTTAGGACTGTTTCTTTGGAGATAGAAATAGCATGAAGCTGATGGAAGCAGCTCCAGGGAGAATAACATTCCCTAGTGAAGTCTAACAGAAATAGCCCATACAGTACTTTCACCATGACACAGAGTGAATAGTGACAGTACACAGAGGGTATTTATATGCTGAAAACTGCTGAGAACCAGTAGAAGCAGGAGACATGTTACAAGATCAACATGACAAAGTGAGCAATTAGGCTTTCATGAAACAGAAGACAGAATTTTTCTGCACCCTGTCACCATCTCTCAGGGCTAAGGGTGATGCATATGACCTTACACAGGCTGATCACAACAGACCATGCTGGGTCGGGACCTATAGTGTTGCTTCCTTCAGTGCAGGTGATAGAGTTCATTCCAAATGTATCTACGCTGAGACATTAAACAAATAAAACATAGTATGTATTAAAATTACAGTATTAAGGCTACAAAGGTTACAGAGTCAAGCATTCAAAAGCTACTTCTGCAACCTTAATTCAGTCCAGATTGTGTTTCTACATCTTCTCATGACTCTCCCTCATACTTCTACACCATCTATATGCCTCATAATAAATTTTGTTCATGCCATCACAGCAGTGGCACAAGAGCTTGTAGATAGTATTAGGCAGTATGGAAGATCTCATGTAGTAACTATTCATCATTTATTTTATCCTCATGGTTTAATATGGGGTTCCAGGATATATTTACTGGACAATACATGTTTTAATCCCTGTCTTTTTGACTCAGACTAATGTAACATTACTTTAGATGTCTCAGTGGGGCACTTGCACTAGGAAGATATGCTCTCTTTGTCAACGGAGACATGAACTCTTGCTATACAGAGATGGAAGTAGTTGCTTCTGAACACAGAGAGTCTTTTCTGTAAAGGGATAAATAAATGGATAGGGAAAAAAAATGCCTAAACTCCAATTAAAATCATATGAGAGGGTAAGTCTCTCTACTAGCAAGACCCAGCTAAAATGACCACAGGTATCCTCCCTTCCCTGTAAAACTTTATTTTTGCCACAGCTAGCACCAATATAAAAGTTGCCATATATTTGTTGTTATCAGGAAGCTCTATCGAAAGCCAGGAAACAAGCTAGAAATTGCCCTACTGATAACTTAATCACATCCTCTGGGAAGGCCACTGTCATCAGGTCAGGTTTTCTCATGGCACACCATTAACACAATAAGTTTTTGAACAGGAAACCAGTTAGCAAAAGCTACAGGTATTGATGAAAGTAGCAATGGAAATTCACTAAATCAGCATTGTTCCAACACTTGACTGGGTTCCTGACTGGGAATTAAATTTTTCTGGGCTTTGTGTCTGGGGTTTCATACCAGTTGCATTTCTCTGGCATTCCTGGGCCAACTCTCTTATCTTCAAAATTTTTCCCAAACTGGCCAAGGTCGAACTGTGGCCAGCTCAACACTGCTGAACTCTTAGCTCAGGCCACATTGTGTGTTTGGGAATAAGTTCAGTTACTCTGGTAAACAAAACAGCCTTAAGTTCTGTTTAGCCCATGAATCCCCATAAACACCCTATGAGCAGAAATATTCCATCACAATAATTTTTAACAAAGCAAAAAACAAAACCACATCAAAACTCAAAAACCAAGAGAGGAGACATGTTAATGGTTATATATCAAAGCTTCTTTGTCAACAAATTTTACTAACAGAGTATCTTCTTATACCACTTTTTTTTTCTGATTTGTACCAGTATGATATTACCAGGCTGGAAAAGAAGAGCTTAGAAATGTAGACATTAGGACCTTAGCCTTTATTCAGAGGAGAATTTGACTTTCCCCAGTGTAATTAAAGGCTCCGAGATTTAGGCACCTACTTTTTAGGATCATGAAAGCAGATAATTAACATTACTAACTTCAAGCAGTTCAACAGGGACAAATGCAAAGTCCTGCACCTGGGTCATGGCAATGACCATTATCAATATGGACCAGGGGATGAGTGGATTGAGAGCAGCCCTACGGAGGACTTGGGAGTACTTGTGAATGAAAAACTGGACATGAGATAGCAATGTGCACTTGCAGGCCAGAAAGCCAACTATATCCTGGGCTGTATCACAAGAAGAATGGCAAGAAGGTCAAGGAAGGTGATTCTGCCCCTCTACTCTGCTCTGGTGAAACCCCACCTGGAGTACTGTGTCCAGTTCTGGAGCCCTCAGAACAGGAAAGACACAGACCTGTTGGAGTGGGTCCAGAGGTGGAAACAAAAATGATCATAGGGCTTGAACACCTCTGCTGTGAAGAAAGCCTGAGAGAGTTGGTGTTGTTCAGCCTGGAGAAAAGAAGGCTCTGGGGAAACCTTATTGTGGCCTTTCAGTACTTAGAGGAGGTTTATAAGAAAGATGGAGAAAAACTTTTTACCAGGGCCTGTAGTGACAGTTTAAAATGAAAGAGTGTAGATTTAGATTAGACATTAGGAAGAAGTTCTTTACCATGAGGGTGGTGAGACACTGGAATGGGTTGCCCAGAGAAGTTGTGGATGCCTCATCCCTGGGCTGGACAGGGCTTTGAGCAACCTGATTTAGTGAAAGATGTCCATGGCAGTGGGTCTGGACTAAATGATCTTTAATGTCCCTTCCAAGCCAAATTATTCTATGATTATTAACAATAAATAAATTCTTTAGCATGCAAAGATTTTGCCTCTCTAAATAGATCTCTCTGTGATGTTTTTAATGAGTTTTTACTTACAGCTATCAAACTTTCTCTATTGTACCATAGATGGAAACATCTGTTATTTATTCCAGTTTTTATTATGATTCATTATTTATGGGCTAGCACCTATCAGCTTTATACGGTGACCATTAGGGTAGATGCTGCACAAACACAAACAAGTGCAAAACAGCCTGGTTTGCAGAAAAAATACTGCATCTTATCAGAAGAAACAGGCAACAGTTCCAACATATTTTTAATGAAACAAATAGCATTTTACAACTACAGTTTTTTTCACAGTGTCATAATGAAATAACGCAGTAGGATATTTGCTATCATAATATTGTATTATCCTATGATTGCTAGGCATCACAATAAACTTTCAAGTACAATTAAAAAAATAAAATTCAAATAAAATAGAAATCTTTTTTCCAGTTGTAAAGTTAACATGTAACAGCAGGTAAAATAAGCTCCAAAACTGATGAATGTTGCATGGGATTTCCACAAAATAAAATGTCTTTTGTTTATAAGACAGTACATATGGATTATATTTAATCCTTCATGGTCTACTTTTTTCCTTTGAGCTTGAGTTTGGCAAGAAAGACACTTTTCTTTCCTAAGTTTTTCCCTGATTGCCAAAAAGTGAGAAATTATTAATTAAGCCAGGTGCTGGACAATGGTATTTGCAAGGCAGGAGCAGAGGTGAGCTGGTGCACAGTGCAGCTCTCAGAGTTGTCTCCCATGCACTCCATGATGGGTTTCCCTCTGCCTCCAGTCCTGCCAGCAGCTGTGGTGAGGCCAGTGCACAGACATCACCCATTTCTTTTTTTTATAGACACCCTGCCTTGAAGACTTTCTATCATAAAAAAGTTACAGGCTGAGCAATAACACACTTCTTATTGCAGTAAAAACCTGTAGTAACACATTTTTTGATGGTAATTTAAAGTACTTCTTTGTTGGTTTGTGGGGTTTTTTTGTTTGTTTTTGGTTTGGTTTGGTTTGTGAAGGAACCTCATTTCTAATTCTAATACATCACCGTGAAAGATCATTTCACAGAAAGAGCTGAGTGAATAATGGATTTGAGAGATTCAATGACTGATGGAGAAACAATTAGATGTGATCAAACTGAAAAATGTCCAAGCCATGTGGTTAAGATTTTTTTTTTGTTACGTTTAAATAAAAGTATTTTAGTTAACGTTGTAGTTATGTAAATCTTGTGTTAAATATTTGAATATTATTTCAGCTGTTGTAAAAATAAAGCATGAAGTGAAGCATTGAAATTCAATGTTACACATATTCCAAAATCTACTCTTCCATTTTTTTTCAGTAAAAATTCCAAAACACTTAGCAAATTCAACCTTACTGTGATAGCTGCTTCAATATTGCATTTGCATTTTTCATCAGTGTTGAGACTTTAGATGTAAAATGAAACCACTGTTTAGCTGGATTTTGAAAGGTTAGGATTTCATGCTTACCTGGAAAAAAAACAGGTAAGAAAACTCTTTCTGAAGGGGACTAAGTCTCCATTGCTCTCCTGAGAGGAGACCTTGCTCTGGCAGAAGCTGATTTATTAACAGTTTATACTTCATGATCTTTTCAGAGTAAGCATGTAATTCCTCTCTGACCACCTAATCCTTCTGAAGCAAAGATAACTGGTCAGCCTTATCTGGGTTTGCATAAATTCATATATTAGTTTTTAAATGAGATAGAGATTGTATCTGATATTACTGAATTTAACATTCTGACTTCAGTCTGAAAAAATGTCATAGGTGAATCTTAGCAACCTTTGCTTACATAGCCCAGGAGCTCAGCATTCAAGTGCACCAAACAACTGTCTTGCCCAAAAATAGTATTAATGGTAATTTATCTATTTGAAAGTCAAATTGCTTATAATGGCTTGCTGGAAGAAATCAAGAAAGAAGGGCTAGACAACTCAAGTTGGAGAGCATTTTATTCTATAAAGAATCAGTAAAAACAGAAGAAGTAAGCACCCATATTTCCTCAGCTTTTCTCCACTCCTGAAAAATGCATCTATTTCTGAAAATGTGGACAAAAGCTTTACCTGTCTGTTTTTAAACAAGCATCAGAAAATATTGACAGCAAACAAGGGCTTAGTTGTTCTGTGTTTGATCTGAGGGGAGCAGAGGAGTTCTGGGCTTTGTTGGCTGCATATGGGCTGACATACTTAAACATAAAGCAGAAAGATCCCAGAGCATTCTTGGTGTGGAATTAAATTGAGTGGTGAATCACTGATAGATTTAGATAATAAGGATAATAGAGAAAAAGAAATTAAAACAATTTATCAATTCAAGAAGTAATATGTATTCTGCCTGCCTGTTCTAGTCCCATGTTTGAAAATTTTAAGGCTATTATATGATGATAACAGAGTCCTGCAACACAGTTGTTTTTTAAAGCATTGAGCAAAAAATTATATTTCATCTGCTTTTGTGTAATGTTTTGCTAGAAAAGAAAAATAGTAAAGAAAAAAAAAAGAAAGAAAAAAGAAACAAGAAAAAAATAATTAGATCAAGAAATCTAACAATAGAATAGAAAAAAAAGGAGAAAGGCATATGAGGAAACAAAGGAAAACATTAAAAGGGTGAACTAACACTGAAAAGAGCATAAACACTGAAACTGGAAAGTAGGCAGGGAATAGCAAATGTGAACTCTCTTAAAAGAGAAATTATGTGTCTGGAGAAGCTTAGCAAAGTAATCTATTAGTGAAGAATGGTGTCACTGATGTTAAGGGAAATATGTACTCACTGTGGAAATAAAAATAAAGTGAGAAACTGCTCTGGGCAAAGGGGTAATTACACTGCTGTTTCTGTTTCATGAGCTGGAAACACACCTTTTCTTTCTGTTCTCATAGACTCACCGCTCTGGTGGTCTTGATTTTCCTCTTTGCATCTATCCATGACTAATTTGTGCCCATTTATCCTTGTACTGGCAGTATTCATTAGCTAATATGTGTCTTGTCTCTTTTCTGTCTGCTCTTACATATTCAGAGGGTGGCCATACTCCTTATGTGCCCCCAGCTTGTAAAATCAAAGTACATTTAATCCCAGGAAACCTTAGCCCTTACTCCAGTTTGAATTTATTTGTTTAACATGGTTGGCCAGAAGAGTGTTCCACAGTAAAGATGGGGTCTCACAGGCTACATATGAATGGGAATGTAAGAAATAGGGTTCAAATTCCCAGTTTTTCACACTCATCTAAAATTCAAGCACTTCATAAAAACTATACAAATAATTTGACTATACAGAGGAACAGAATCAGATTACAATATTATATTTGGTTATTTTGCATCTACATAACATTAATGTATCATAGTAATCCTGTAATCAGCTAATATGTCCAGCAAATATTTTTTTCATATTAGTTCCTACAGTCATAATCTTCATATCCTGTTACTGTCGTCATCATTTATCTTTTTTATCCTGTATGATGTTTGACTGTCCCCCATAGTGGTAATTCCTTTGTGTCATCATGAATTTTTAACAGAATAATTGTATATCATGAGCCAAGATTACTAATGAATATACTAGATGGAATAAGTCTCTAATATTTAAGATAATTGTCTAGCCAACATTTTGACTCAGCATTTCACTTTTTCTCCTTTAAGTCTAATCTTTATGCATTTTAAAATTACACACAGGTATCACGCACAGGGTGTCAGGGGTTGGAAGGGACCTTGGAGATCTTCGAGTCCAACCCCCCTGCCAGAGCAGGATCATACAATC
>JANHGN010000004.1:0-20245 GCA_024605025.1 Megaceryle maxima
AAAGAAAAAAAAAAAAGGAAAAAAGGGCATTTTTTCACATAAAAAAAATCAAAACAGATTTCAATATATTAAGGCAGTTGCCAGCAATCATGCCATCTCCCTAATATCATTTCAAGTAATCACCTAAGGAGTACTGGAGATGCACTGAAAGACAAGATTTCAGTTATTTTTAGGTGCATCTAGTTGCATTTTACAAGACCAGTATCAGGTTTTTTAACTTGTGAATGCCTGCAGACTTGTATCAGATCAGGTTTCAAGCATTCATAAGTTATTTAAATCCTAATATACACAGTTTGATGGAAGCCAAGTTATTCTAAGAGTCAGTTTAAAAGTGTACTATACACAGCTCCCCGAAACAGAAAAGAACTCAAAAAAGCATGTAATATGCACACAACATGCATTATATTGACATAAAATTCACACAAAGCGAACAAAAAAAGTCCTTCCATGTGCAATTAATGATGGGACAGTGGATGGTAAGTGAAGTTAGTTTCCTGTACTGTCAACATCTGTTCCCTGATTGTCAAAGTGCCTCAGGGTCCTTTGAGCATTTAACAACCACCTAGAAAGATACGGTGCAGAACAAACACAAGGAGAGCATAAAGTCTAAGTTTGAAAGTATTTAGGAGCATAAGGGTCATCGATTACTGAAGTCATGGGAGCTCAGGCTTTTAGGTCTTTTGAGAATGAGGCCTAAATGATTTTCCAAAGCAATAAAGAAAGTTTGAGGGAATGTACTTCCACCTCTATCTTCTGTGCCAGCCTGCACAGTCACCCTTTTGTTTCTTGTTTCACTTTGCCTTCATCTTCTGAAGCACAACAGCTGCCAGAAGATGATGAAGCTAAGTGCATGCTTTCCAAATAAAAACTAATGAGGACAGCTTGGGTGAGACTGTCAACTACAAAATTCTCTCCCCTCTGAGTGTATGAGGCAGGATAAATACTGTTTGGGTGATCTGTAAAAGGCAGTTTATAAAATGCCACCAACTTTGAAGAACCATCCACCTTTTAAAGAACAAATATGACCTCAAATACCATGATGCCTTTGCCATTTGCCATTTCAACTTTATTCACATCACAGTTAGTTATTTGAACTGGGTGATGTATTGTAGCCACATCCAGTGTAGGCAGATAAGGGCTTTTAAAGCTAGCCACAGACAATGCCCCCGGAGTCACAGTGTTACTGTACCATAGAAACATAGAAATGTCTTGGTTGGAAGGGAGCTCTAGAGGTCATCTAGTCCAACCCCCCTGCCTAGTTTCTGCCCAAAATGTTCACAAATACACCTTGCAGCTGTTGAGCTGGTTTCAAAATAAATATAACACATGGGTTAAATTGATTAAAAAGAGAATACCATATGTTCTTACCAGTCAATATGAATACAGACCCACTAATTTCCAACCAGTAAAAACAGAAACTGTATTAGCACTTTTCAAAACCTTGCTGAAGCTTACCAGCATTCAGCCTTACTCAGGAACCTATCCAACAGAAAATCTCCCAGCATCTAAGAGTAGAGACCTTTCACAGATGTTAGTCAATTGATTAACTATGCAGTTGCAATGTAATAGCCCCATACATGTGACCAGGGAATTGTAACTTGCAGCTTTTCAGCTGTTGGACACTGTTTATTGATTAGAAAAACAGATTGCCATTCTCAGAATTGTAACAGAATATTTCATTTACTGCCATATACTGCATGAAAAACAAAGGGCTGTCCCTCTAGGGAGGTGACATGACCAGCAGCCCAGCTGAAGGCCTCTACACAAATGCACGCAGCCTGGGCAACAAACAAGGAGAAGTGGAAGCTACTGTGCTACAGGAAGGCTATGACATAGTGGCTATTACTGAAACCTGGGGGCATGAATCCTGTGCCTGGAGTGTGGCCAGGAAAGGCTGCAGGCTATTTAGAAGGGATAGGTGTGGAAGAAGGGATGGAGGTGTTGCCCTCTATGTTAAGGAATGGATAAACTGTGAAGAGTTGTCCCTGAAGAATGGCCATGAGAAGGTTGAGAGCCCATGAGCAAGAATATAGGATCATGACAATAAAGGGAGCCTTGTGGTTGGTGTTTACTACAGGCCACCTGATCAAGGGGAGGCTATTGATGAAGCCTTCACACTCCAGCTCCAGGAGACATCACGCTCGCAGGCTCTCACCCTGCTGGGGGACTTTAACCACCCTGACATTCACTGGAAAAGCAGCATGGCAAGCTGTAGGCAATCAAGGAGATTCCTGGAGTGCCTGGATGATAACTTTTTTAAGCAAGTAATAGACAGCCCTACCCGATGGGATGTGTTTTTAGACCTAATGGTGACCAACGCAAGTGAACTAGTTGGGGACATAAAAGATTGGAGGCAGCCTGGGCTGCAGTGGCCACGCACTGGTTCAGCTCACTGTGCTGAGGGGTATAGGACAGATGAAAAGCAAAGTCAGCACCCTAAACTTTAGGAGAGCAAACCTCCAGCTCTTCAGCGAGTTGCTCAACAGGACCCCTTGGGAGGCAGTCCTCAAAACCCATCTGCAGGAAATCAGGCAAGAAAGGGAAAAAGGCCAGCATGGCTGAGTCACGAACTGCTGGTTGTGCAATTTCATCTTGTTCTTTAGTTCAAACAGTTGAAACAGGGGCAGGTATCCTCGGAAGAATACAGGGACACTGCCTGGTTACACAGGGACAAAGTCAGGAAGGCCAAGGCGTGGATAGAGCTGAACTTGGTGAGAGATAAAAAAAAAAAAAAAAAAAAAAAAACCAAGAAGGGATTCTATAAGTATCTAAATCACAAAAGGAAGGTCAAAGGTGTACCTCCCTGGAGATTAACAATGGCAAATTACTAACAACAGACGAGGAGAAGGCTGAGCTACTCAACTTTTTTGCCTCAGTTTTCACTGGCAAGCCCTCAAGCTGGTGGCCCACAGGACAAGGACCAGGTAGACAAAGTCCCTCACACTGTAAGCAAGGACACTGTTCATGATCACCTGAGGAACCTGAACATAAATAAGTCCATGGGACCTGATGAGGTGCATCCCAGAGTACTGAAGGAATTGGCTAATGCAGTTGCTAAGCCACTCTCCATAATATTTGAGAAGTCCTGGCAGTCAGGTGAAGTCCCTTGCGACTGGAAAAAGGGTGACATTGTGCCCATCTTTAATAACAGTAAAAACAAGACCCTGGGAACTACTGCCCTATCAGCCTCACCTCTGTGCCTGGGAAGATCATGGAACAGATCCTCCTGGAGAATATGCTAAGGCACATGGAGGAGAACCTGCCCTAGGTAGACATGTCCCTGCTTGCGTAGGGGGGTTGGACCAGATGACCTCTAGATGTCCCTTCCAACCTATAACATTCTATGATTCTAATTTAGATCACTGTAGGAGGAAAGGCTGAGGGAGACAGAGAGGAAGGCATCAGCATGTGGCAATGGTTTCCAGAGATGTAGCCCATTGCAGCATCTGTAACACCATGTGAAAAACAAAAGTACACCTCATGAGGACTTTTAAAATAGACAAGTCTTAACAGAGAACATTGTCCATTGCTATATTGTATCAGTAGTAAAGCAGGAATCTATCTAAAATGTAGTATCTAAAACAAAGGCAGACTGGCACCATTTAATTCCTTGAATTTTGTAAAGGAGATGCTGGCATATAGACAACCTGACTGAGAGGTTTCAAGGCACCACATCTGTACAAGTGTTACCATTGCATATGCTGTGTCTGAATAAGACATTTAACCCTGAAGCCAATTTAAGCACAGGAATCCGAAAAGAGTCTCAGCTCTCTACATACATTTATTCCAAAATTCTCTTCCCCAGATTTGAGGGAATTATAGCAGTCCAATCTATTGGAAAAATTATTGTTTGGAGTGATACTGGTCTGAAAATATTTTCATGGGGCATATTTCTCCAAATGTGCTCTGTTATCCGTCCACCCATTTGTCCTTCAGATAACCTGTCCAACAGGTCGATTGCCCCAGGCTCTGGTAAATATTCTTCCCTTTGTTAACTGAGCAGCCGGTCAGTCTTGCCTTAAGGTAGCACAAACAAGATGGCAGCTCGTGCTGTTAACCAGTAACCTTTTATCATATACTTGTATTCCCCCATTCTCATCTCACTACTTGTATCCTGCTGCCTACATAATCTGCTCTTCAGGACAATATTAGTTGCTTCTACATTTTCTATTACCACAGAGCTTTGGCACAGAACTAGGATTTTTCTGATGAGATATGTAATTGAAAGACAATTATATTATTAGAATAAATAGCATATTCCTCCTTCAACATAAGAAAATATCACAGATAAGAAAATAACACAACATCATCCTCACAGCAGCCATAATCAGAAAAGACGAGAGTCTGGGAACTGAAAAGAAATCAAGGAAAACAGAAAAACCCAATTTCCATTCTTCTTAGCAAGGGAGATGAACACTGAGCTTTTAGATACAGGTACTAGAACATGCAAAGTCTCCTGTGCACACCCCTCAATAGCAGGAAACCTCAAACTTCACAAAGACAAAGAACATTATTGCTAACCTCAGTTTCCCAGCGCACTTCTGCATCAAAGTGTATTGTATTTTCCCTAGAAAATAAACTCTCCCTGGACCCTCCTAATATGTATAACCTGATTTGTCCTTTTATGAGCTCACTAAACTCTTTTTATTATGGTATAGGTGTTTGTAGCCTGGGACTCAGAAAGAACCCCTTCAAACCCAGAATTCTGCTCCATGCCACCCCTCCTCCCTAAAAGAAAGGAGGAGAGTGTGTTGTGTTGTTTTCTTTCCTTTAAGAGCATCACGATTCTTACCAGTTAGGGATTCTGTTACAAGCTCTTGGATTAAAGCGTACGTCCCCTGGGTGTATAGAAATCAGAAAGTGGGCAATGCTCAATGACCATGGATGAGAACAGTTTAAGAAGCATACAAAGGCTGTTATATAACCTATTAATTCAATGGCTTTACAGCATTTTCTGCTCTGCTGGGTACAAATGAAAGGAGAAATTACCCATCCCAAGCCTATAAAACTTGCAATCCCTAAAAAGGGCTGGCAGAATCTATTCTGAGAGATATTGTTCATGTAAGTAAGAGGGACAGTTACTTTTCTGCTGAAAATTCCATCTGGAATTGAAATGGAGGAATAATTCTATTCTTTCTGGAACCAGACTTTGCCCTACAATGATGAATTTTCAGCCACTCTCTTTGTACATTTTGCTCACTAGAAAATGAGACTTGCCAACAGAAACTCTGCTTTTGTCACTGAGATTGATTTCAGGCTGGACTCTGCTTTAGTGAGGGTGACGCATTCCAAATCTTTGGAGTTAGGGTCAGTCTTCATAGAAGGCAGATGATAAATAATGTCAGTGGCAGTATTATTTCAAGCAAAGGGAAGGAGCTTGGCAATGCCTGAATGAATGCAGAGAGGAACAAAACAAAGTATTCTAACCTTAAATGCTGTGCTTAGTTGACCACTAAATCTTTCCTTATTAGCATAAGGAAATCCACAATTATCAACCATCAGTCAAAAGTCTGGGCTGCAAAGTCTAAGAGAAAAGACATTATATAGCATCAAGTAGCAGGGAAAACTATAGAATAAAAATATGTAAAGAACTTCTATATTACCAAACTTATTCTCTATAACTCTAACACCTGTAGAGAAGAATGCATTTAATTGCATATAAACATCTCTTTGTAGCTATACCTAGAAAGCATCTAGTGATGGAAGTTGGAAAAGATAGAAGTTAACCAGGTGTAAATACGTCAACACTGGTTAATTAAAATCCAGATGAGCGTGAAAACATAACATTTAACAAAGTACAGAGTTCACGATAGAATAGTTGCTTTAATAAATGAATGCAGCTCAGAAATGGCCAGTGTCAAATGGCTTCATCAGGGATCATGTTTATAAGGAACAAAATGGGGTTTCAACTAGAGGGATTATAATGAGCCAATAAGCTCCAGGGGAAAAAAAATTACACATACATAAAAGTGAAATGTCCTGTGAAAAGCACATCTGTGTTATCATGTGGTATATTTTGCACTTGTTCAGAACAAAACTTTTTCAGAATCTCCAGTCTCGTACACTAGATGGTTAGATTTCAGACTATTCTAGCCAGTTGGACTACTAACCAATTGTTAGATTTCAGACTATTCTAGCCAGTTGGACTACTAACCAATGGTTAGATTTCAGACTATTCTAGCCAGTTGGACTACTAACCAATAGTTAGATTTCAGACTATTCTAGACAGATGGACTACTAACCAATTGTTAGATTTCAGACTATTCTAAGCCAGACCGTGACATTAATGTGCTTACCTGTATTGAGATTACAGCTTGCCATTGTATTACCTAATGTGTCTATCAATGAATTTAATTAATTTTGTAATCAAAAGGAAATTACTATGCCCTTTTAACATAGACAAGACTTTCCATGCCCTAACAAGTGTGAGAACATTGTCAAAAGTTCCCCCTCTCTTTTTTTTTTAAATAGAAAATAGCAAAAAAGCTTTATTTATCAATACTTTGGTCCGTGTAACGTGCTATACATGCAGACACTTCTCCCAGGAGGGCAAGGCAAGGTGATAGCTGTTGCTCCTGTAGTACACAAGGAGAATTTCACCATGATTTCTATGTGATTTAAATAACTCCTATAAAATTTGCAGTAGAAAAGAAGCAAGTCTGCCACATTTCACAGGCCTCCATATATTTACACCTGCTAAACTAAGGTAACAAAACACTTGCTACTTCCCAAATAGGAGTTCACAGATCTCATCAAGTGAGCAGAGAGCTCCCCTACTTGACCAAGCGTACCACGTACGATAGGAACCATTTCTGCAACAAGCTCCACAGCAGCTCTCAAGCAGAAATTATTAGGAACCACTGTCTTGGGAACCATCATCTAAAGTTACCCTGAAGCTTTCTCAATGCTCGGAATGTTTGACCTGAATATATGTATGTGTATATATATTCTCAGCATCAGGAAAGAAGTTGTCAAACCACAGAAAATGAAAACACAAAACCAACAACTCAAGCTCCAAAATGCTCACGTTCTATATATTTATATGTTACTCTGTTACTGACAACTTGATTCCTGCAATCAGGATATGAAAAGAGATAAAACAGCAGCTGGAAATTCAGATTAACGTGCTGTTCAAAAGCTTTTTACATATAACATGTGTTAATACCCAGAGAATTTAACGGCATAGCTGAATTAACAATAATTTGTAATTTCAGTTGCTTTTGCTTCAACTTTAATAATTAGTCTGAACGGGTGACACAGGGGTATGCTTGTTAAAGAAGCATACTTCATTTTAAGAAGAAATTACCGACACGTTCCCTTAGTCCATCAGCTGAAGCTCTCCTTATTTTTCAGACTCGGTCTCTGCCAGTGAAATGTCACGCAGATGACAGCGTTCAATTAAGTTCAGAATTAATGTAGCATGAAAGCACAGTCTTACTGAGAAGGCCGAGTGAAATTGTACGGGAGGACTGCAGGTATTTTCACCGTATCTTATGGCAAATGATCACTCATTTTTCCTGCCGTGGAACCGGTCAGTAGGGCAATAGTCAACACTGAGTACCCTTGGAAAACAAGCGGTCGCCTTGAACTCTTTCCCATATTAATTCAGCTCTAATTCAAACTATTCACTAATAACTGAGTTGATCTATATGCCTGTGTTGTCAAATAAGTTTTTCTTGAGAGGAGCTTTCATTTTTCAACCAACTCTGGGGGTTATTGAATAATACTCCAATTTTCTATTTGTGAATAGGTTCCATAAATTTAGTTATTGGAATTGATCTCTTTCATGGCATGATGAGCTCTACTACTAATTTACTGCACATATATACATACTTATGAGCATATTCATGATAGATGCATGCTTATGGGTGTTCTGGTGGACCAGCTATCTGAGATGGCTCCAGACACTGACCTTATCAAAGACCTAGTAAATTGGCTTGGCTGAAAATGACACACTCATGAAATCAGAACATGGCAGAAGGCTGTGGGAAATGTTCTTATGATCAAATTAGAACAGTTAAATCTGGGGAAATTGGAAACAAAAATGTAAGAAAAATTAAAATTGTTCTGGATCATTTAGATTCAATCTGTTTAAGCTTATCTAGGAGTAACTTTTGGAATAATTCAATATGCATAGGTTAATATATCTTACTAATATAAAACTAGACACATTTAGAACTAGCTGAAAAAAAATATTTCAACTCTTAAAATTGTAAAGATCAAAACAATCCTTTTTCTTTTGAGAAGTTTCAAGCTGAGCTTTATCCTTCCTGTCCCCCCCAGTAAATGCTTCATTCTTTTACTTTCAGTCAGCAAATGAGTCTAACAATAATCTGGCAAATCTGCAACCATGCTAGACCAGACACTAGACTGTTCTCACATTTCTGAACTTGAATAGGAAAAAGGTTAAAATTTTAGGGTCCTCTTAAAGCACAGTGTCCTCCACCTTTTTTTTCTTAGCATCCTCTCTTTTTTTCTGAAACTATGGGGTGATTTGGCATCTGGTATCAGCTCTGCTATCTTCCAGAGGGCAGTTATAGTAGATTTGACTTTCAAGTGGGACTGGAAACCTCTTTTGTTGAAATCCATCACTTGCTTTTGTTCCCAGGGGTAAAAGGAGAATCAGGGTACCAAAAGGGAGAATAATGTTTAAGAATTCTATTGAAATATTTCAGACAGGAGCTTGTTTATCTTCACAAAAACTTCAGAGAGGCAAGATAATTCAAAGTTTGGTGTGGTCAGAGACTGACAGGTTAAAATAATTGAAAAGGGGCTCAAGTTTTCTTGTTAATTGTGTGCTGCAGAAGAAATCCTGTGCTGCAGCCTCACATCGAATCAGCGAACAGAGACCCAATATTTACTATCAATCAACATTACAAGCATTTAATAAAAAGTTTTCCTAATGGAAAGGTTGATGGAGCCGAGACAGATCATTTCCATTAACCAACTCCTCCTCAAATACTACAACTCCATTACCAGAAACAGCAGTCTCCTGTCCTTTTAAAGCTCAGTTTCCTCCAAGGAAAAAAAACCAAACCAGCTTCTGCAGCACAGAAAAAAAACCCAACCAACCAAAACAAAACAAAAAGTAACACTTTCTTGCCTCTTCACTAAGGTACAAGTGATTTTGGGACAAAAGGGGGTTGGGGTTTCTTTTTTTTTTTTTAAACAGGGGAGCCCTGTAGAAGAACTAAGGTTGGTACAAGGAAAGGGATAGGATAAAACACTTGACTCAGCCATGCCAGCTGTGATTGACAATACATTTTAACACAGGTCCAACATTCCTGTAAAAAACATTTGCTTGGCAGAAGAATTTAGTTCCAAATTCTGTGCCTAGCAAAGGAAGTAATAACAGGACTCCTCATCATTTTATACCTGCTTGTTTTCCGAGTTAAGAGTATCTTACGTTTGCAAATGAAAAATTAAAATGAATCATACAACTGAATTTACCCTTTAGTAGAAGGCCCTTTACACGTTGTAGAGGACATGCAGGAGAACAGGAAGCCTTCAAAGCAGTCTAATAAACAACTCTGGAAATATCAAGTACGTACAAATTTTGGCATTCAAAGCAGACTGTTAATGTCAGGTCATGAGCCTGCACTATTCCACACTCAGCTAGCCATATCTGGAAGCTATCCATGTCCACATGCTATGGATAACCTACCCTCATAGCACGTATCTACACATTTAAGGTACAGATCTCTTCTCTAGAAACTCCCATTTTCTTGCTCACATTCTTCAATTATTCACAAATAGATGAAATAAGAAAAAGATCAGTGAGTATAAAGCAAATGAAGACTTGCAAGTCAAGTGCAGAAGGCAAGAACATAATCCAGAGTGGAGAAGAGGAAGGAGGAGGAGGAGGAGGAAGGAAAAGTAGAAGCACTTACAGAAAGCCAAAACACAAGCAACAGCTCATGTCCCCGAACAAGATTAACTGTGCATTAGCTAGCCTGTCTGCATTACAAATTAAATGTTTGTCTAAGCTGTCTAGACCACAGAAGTTTATGAATTATTTTCATCATACATTTTCCACATTTTTTGGCAAGAGAAGAGAAACCTTTGAAGGACTCTCAGAGGCCTCAGTCAAAAGGCTGATACTGTCTGTTCTTGGCTAGAGTTTAAGCAATGACATTAGAAAGGACTTTTAGAAACACGTCTGGCATTAAGATGAATAATCAAGTGGTTAAGTAGACACATCTTAAGTGCTAGCTTATATTTAATAATTATAATTTTATTAATGCAGATATTTTATTTAAAACTAATACAGGTTTATGGAGAATGTATTAGCTAAAATTCTGTAACCTCTCTTGCACGTAGATTTCTAGGGACAGCCTCATCCCTTGAAGTAATGTCAATAAAGTGAGCTACAAGTAAAACAATTTAGAACCATAGAATATTTTGGGTTAGAAGGGATCTTAAAAGGTCATCTAGTCCAACTGCCCTGCAGGGAGCAAGGACATCTTTAACTAGATCAAGTTGCTCAGAGCCTCATCCAACTTGACCTTGAATGTTTTCACAGATAGGGTATCTACCACCTCCCTACCACCCTGTACCAGTGTTTCACCATCCTCGTTGTAAAAATGTCTTGCTTATGCCTAGTCTAAATATACCCTCTTAATTTAAAACCATTACGCCTCATCCTGTCACAACAGTCCCTGCTAAAAAGATTGTCCCCATCTTTCCTGTAGGCCCCCTTGAAATAGTGGAAGACTGCTGTAAGATCTCCCTGCAGCCTTCTCTTCTCCAGGCTGAACAACCCCAACTCTCTCAGTCTGTCCTCATAGGGGAGGTGCTACAGTCCCCTGATGTTCTTTGTGATGCTCCTCTGGACCTGCTCAAGTAGGTCTGCTGGGTCAATCTTTACCAGATAGTTATTTTTCTTCATTTATTACAGAAGGAAACTCAAGTAGTTCAGTCATATTTATGGTTGTTTCAGAAGAAAATAAACAAGGAGAATTATTTTTCAAAATATACTTAGGCTATATTGTCTTTTCCATTAAACGCGTCATTAGGAGAGTGAAAAGCAAGACGGATAAGCCACGTAAGTAGTCTGGGAGAATCAAAGTGAAATAGACTATCAAAGTGAAGGAAAATGACAATTCTAATCACGAGTCCATTAAGTCTAAAAGTAGAGCAAATTAGTTAATTAACATCACTTTTTTTAAAAAAAGGGGTTATTAGTAATACAAAAGGACAGCTAAAGACTATTTTATAAAGTTTACTGGTAATATTTATCTTCACTGTGTACAAGTATTAGCTATTTGTATAAGATATCTCAAAACCTATAACAAATCACTGGAAACAATTGCTTTTGGTAGTTGCATCAAATCCCTAATAAAAGTTAACATGCTGAAAGAAGGGAGAGGGGGCAGGGGGAATACAAGCAAATCATATGAGACACGAGTGCCTAGGTACTTGCTTGCAACTCTTCAGCAGTTAATTTTGCTTATATCTCATCCATTCACCTGACCTTCAGCCCTTCATTTTACTTGTCTGTAAAATTATTCTGATGAAAATACCATTATTTCACCCACAGACTATGAGTCTAACTTAAGCAATGATCTAAGCCTTGCTCAGACACAGCATCATCTTTAGAACCAGAAAAATTATGCCTAACTCATATTAAGAAACATACAAAAAACAAATGTTGGGTATCACTTGTCTAACTCGGTTCTTTCCTTTGAGGTCAAGAAGGCCAAGCAGAAGATCTGACATCACCCTTCTGGGTTGGGGTTTCCCCTCTAATAGCCTCTGCAACGCATTTTCTACAGCAGTTTAAAAAGCGCAGTAAAGAAACTCAGTCTGGGGACAGTACCCACATTTTCTGTAACAAGGATGCTTTCAAAACTAACAGCCAGCAGGTTGGATCAAAGCAAATCTGTCTGAAGCTACTTCCAGCTCTTTAGGGACAGATGGGAAATACTGCAATGCCTCTCTGTGTGTTTCTTGTTATCATTTTTTATTGGACTAGTTATAGCGATAGCTCAAGAAAAAAAGGGCTCATCCTAAACCAGGTAAAAGAAATAAACATCTCTAGGAATCCCTGGGCATTACTCTTTATATTAAGCAAGGTTTGATAGTGTACTGGTATTTCCTCTTTAAGAAAAGCAAAACAAAGCAACATTTGTGACCATGAATATACTCATACATGAGCTTTGAGTTTCCAAAGGAGACAATTCATATTGAAATACGAAGGGCAGTGACAGGTGGAAAAACAACAGAAAATAAGTATTCCAAAATTGTGGTCCTTTTGAAATACTTTTGGTTTAAACACTTACATGTGCTTGGGGAAGATGGGGGTTGGTTTTAACATGATTATCCCTGAACTTATTCCAGATACTGTGTTATTAAGTGCAGCCAGTTACAGCATCTCTTAGAAACAAAACAAAAACAAAGGTTTTGACAATTTCTTCAGCTTTGCTTTGTTACAGAGCACATTTATTCCAGGTCAGGCATAGGCCACTGTGTTCCCAAATACTACATGTCCTCAGCTTTAAAATGTGCTACTTTCTTAGGTTTCTAATCAAAAAAAGGACTTTGGCAACCAGAAATCCCTAAAGATTGTTTGGGGGAGAAAAAAAAAAAAAAAAAGTGCTTTTGTACACTAGGCAAGAATGTTTCACAATTTATGGTGATAAAGTTGTATCCATCTTTATCACCATATGGTCAACTCTTCAAATGCATTCTAATTAAGGCTACATCCTAATTAGATCTATATCTTTAATGGTGACTATTGAGCAGTGGGCCTGTTCAAGACAGCTCTCCCCAGTTTATTTGAGAGGAAGCCCAAAGTGCTAAGAGATATTATATTATAATAATCATAAGAGATATATATTCCACCACCTGAAGATTTTCAGCACTTTTCTGTTCAATAGCCTGAAGAGAATCCAGATGCAAATCAAGGTAAGGTGATACTTGGCTTTTTGAGGTCTTAACACATTGCAAGGTGTGATTAGAAGTAGTGCAGTAGAATACAAGTTCTGCCTAGAGGATTCTTCTTCCAAAGGCACTATCTTCCTTTCCTGCAGACGTGATGATTTGGGTCTTTACAAAAAAACTCCAAAATGAAGTCCAGAGCTGCCTTTAAGGAAGCACACCCTTCCTGTTGGCTTATTGCTCTGAGTTTTGAATTCATCCATTAGGCTGGTGGCTGGAAAGCGATGGAAATCAGATGCAAAGAGGAAGAGCAAGGAAGAACAGGCACGCAGGAGAATTACAACACTTAAGTCTTCACTTCTGCCTGTGTCAGTAGCACTAGAGTGTTACACAAACCCAAGCAGGAAGACTAGCTGCATAGCTGCTGAAACAAGGCAATTTGGATGATAATTGCTGGGGAATGCACTCGGTTATTCATACCAGTTTTTCTAGGATAAAAGCAGTGCTCCTGCAACGACCCAGCAGTCTAAACCTAGTTCTGGAGCATCACCAATACACAACAGAGCAAACCAGCAAAGCCACAGTGCAGATGTGCCCCTCAGCTTTCCAGAGGTGGTTTTCAATTCTGTAGTAAGCCATACACTGCTTAACACCAGCACAAGGATGTCATCCGTATAGGAAATGAAACCATTAGGTGTGGACAGAGGTAAGAGAGGAAATAGTGAGACCTTCACAGAGCACGGAGAACTGCAACCTGCAGACTCTGTGAGTAACGTGAGCCTGCCAAACAAATCACTTCCCTTGCCTCTGCCTGGTTTTCTTATGAGAGAGGTGTGGATAATCAGTAAAAACACACATGTACGTTTTGGCAGAACACAGTATAGACAGACAGTATTTGTAACCCTACTAAATTTATTAGCACTGTTAATGACTAATAACATTACTCTTCGATTTTTATTGCCAAATGCACTAATTTAAAACTGTGTTCTAAACGATGGGATGTAGCACAATGTCTCAGAGAACAGATGCACCAGTTTATGTCCTGAGGCTTTTCATTTTATGGGAGCCTTCCAAACAAGTTATAGTGATAGTATGAATATATAGTGATAATATTAATATTTTCAGACACTGTTCGGGCTTTTTTGTTTGTTTGGGGAGGTTTTGTTGGGTGTAGTTTGGGGTTTTGGGGGGGATTTTTTCTTTTTTTTTTTGTGGTGGCTGTGCTTTTCTGAGGTTTGGGGAAGAGTTGTTCACTTTGTGGGATGGCTTTGGGGGGAGTGGGTGGAGTGCGTTGAGTATTTTGTTTGTTATTTTGGTTACTATTTTATTTATGATGCTTCCTTTATTTCCCAGTCCCTGGATCTTTGTTTGAAGTTCTTAAGTGCTATAAAGAATATTTGCATGCTTTTAAATGAACTACACATTTCACACTGCAATATTTAATCTTCCATGATATCGAGAAGATGCACTCTGTTCTTTGAAGGCAGCAGTACATCTTACATGTTATGACTAGAAAAGGTCATGAAAAGATCAATACATGCCTTATGCTTACATATCTTTCTGCAGGAAATTGTCCTTTAGAAGGAATAAAAAAAAAAAAAACAACCCAACCCTCCCTTACAAGGGAGCAGATTCATAATGAATAAAAGTGGTAATTAATAGAAGGCAGATGGAATGTCTTGAACTTTCAAGGTTTGATCCTGTGCAGCCTAAGAGGAGATAACATCCTTAATAGACTCTTAACACCAAGCACAGATGTAAGCAGAGCTAACTAAGAAAAGTGAGGGGAGATGTGGGGGTGTGAGCTGCATCTTTACTTACTGATAAGCACATGAGAATATAATCAGTAGATTAAGCAAAATTGCTTCCTCCTGACTCCATACCCATGCATTCTTTGTAATAATGGCATAATTCCCTGCTTCTTCCAAGCACTGACTGCACCTCAGAGCCAGTGAAGATCTTACTCAATAGCTAATTCAAAGGAACCAGGTTACAAATACAAAGTTGTGGTGCAAGTCATCAGTTAGCCCAAAGGCTATTTTAAGGATGTGTGTTACTACTGTTGTTCTAGGACTTCATTTTTGGTTAAGGGTAAACGGGCACAACAGAAAGTCAACTTCCCCTATTGTATCAACGGCCTTGCAAAGATTTGTCATTATAGAAAACATTAGAAATCTGTTCCCTTTCATCTTATAAATATAAGCATTTTGGGTGAAGAATTTTATCACAGTTTCCTTCTTGCATGGCTGTGACCACCAGGAAATCTGAATATTACTTAATCATTCACATCCTTTTCATACACAGGAAAAATGAGGTACAAGTCTGAGATCCAAGAGAGGTGATTGTATTGAAGGTTGAAGTTACTGAAATTTAGGAACCCGAGTCAAATTTACAATCTTCAAAGCCCATGTTCACTTACTGCCCCAATTCCTCTGATCTGGTAGTTTACAACATTTTTAATTCATCATCTGCCTAGAGTTTGGCTTCTGAACAACTGTGTCAGACAGGAGAGGAAGGCTAAGGAACTCAGAACTTTGCATCTGTGTCTTGTTAACACCTAAAGCAAAGTACTTCCACATATTTCAGCTGAGGATGTGGTCTAGCAAGCATTGCCACAGTACACTCACTGAAAAAGTTGAACTCCATAATAAAAGGAAGGTTTCCCTATCAACTCCAACCCCAGTGACAGGCCTTCCTCATTTGTTTATAGCATATCCTAGTGATGAAAGCACTAATGAAACCCATGCATTGTCTACAGTAGATTGTGCTGCCTTTTTTTTATGGCTCATGACATTTAACTAACTAAATAACAGGGCATTTTCCACAGGGTGCCAAGTGACCAATTGTCAGCATGTGGCCGTGTTTACTTAAGCTGTCACCTAGAAACTACTGTGTTTTTCCATTTGGAGCTCAACTATATTGCGACACAGACAAGCAAGGAGATATGAGCATGTCTGCAAATAAGCAGCAGCCAGACTTCAATATTTTACACCTATTGTTTCACTTTCCATAATGAGTAATTTTTGTTATTGAAATAATTTTGGCCCAAGACATCCTGTAACATGATTGAATAATCAATTTCCTATTTTTTCCAGGAGTCTCCTGAAAAAACGTTACATAACTTCTTTTGTCCTTTTCCTTGGAACCCATTGACCTGAAGTGTTTTTGGGGTTTTGTTTTTGTTTTGGGTTTTTTTATTATTATAGGCTTGAGGTTTTGCTGTTCAAGTTTAAGCCTAGAGACACTTGGACAAAGATTGTTTTTAAGATTAGGTACATCTGTCTCTAGTTAGAGAATGGAAAGAGTCAGCTCATTTTGTGTTGTTCTGGAAGGGATTGTTCACTCTGGAAGGGGTGTAAATGGCTAAAGTTACAGGTTACATTTTAGCCTTTTTCTACTAAATAATTACACACATCAAATCATAAATTAATGCCTATGGCATTACTAAATAGGTGTAACTGCTAACTTCACCTCATGATTAACTAAACCAAGCACCCAGCAAAAACTGATGAGAAAGTTAAAGGGAGCAACCACTCCCAGTGAAAGAGCAGTCCCTTCATTCACTTCAGTGAATCAGAAGAAGCTGGGGGAATTTAAATGAAGCAAAATATTGATTTTTAGCTTCCATTATTTCTTAATCTTGGTAGCAACTCGATGCACCTTAGACACAGATTTTCTTAGGCACTGAACAGGCACAAACAATTGCCCTTTTTGTGTTCCTCACTGCAGCACTTCAGACACTGAAAGCAATAGAGAAATCAATAACAGCTAGATATAAAACTTTCCTGCTGAATGTAGTCAGCCCCCAGGCATGTGCCTGGGCTGAAGGTTTCCTTCTGATCCAAGACTCAGTCTGAGACTTTCACCAACACAGAGATATGCAACTTCCCAACACTTTAAAAAGCAATCTTCCTACCAGGGACTAACAATAGAGAGGTCCCAATGACTATGCCCAAGGCTTGGTTTCCCTAGACTAGCCTAGGTAGCCACCATTTTATTTTGTATAGATAGGACAGATGAAATTGGGGAATTTACTTTGCTGCTAAACCTGATTAAATAGATTTTATTAAAGTTCCTTTATCTTTTCTGGATTACAAGCCTCAGAGTCGGAATTTTATAAGCAATTTCAGGTTGCTAGGAGAGAAGATTCAGCAGCTTCAGCAGAGGTGAACTTTCCCCGAATCTGCATTAGACCTCTCCAGTCACTCGGCAATTTTTCCATTTGCTTCAGTTACATAACCACTTCTGAAATAACATATGGATTTACTATAGAAATTCAGTTTCTCACAATGACTGCCTTTGAAAGTGAACACAATCATTGACCTTGAAATACCTCAGCAATATAATTCTAATTCTCTAAGAGATGAAAATAAATATTCTATCAAGATATGGTCACTAGAACAACTCAGATACCTGAGCATACATCTTTGCTAAGAAAGATGTTGCATGCCAAACTTTGCTTGGGTTGTACAGGGAAGAATTGTGCCTGAAGTAAGTCCATATATACTGTTAGACTTTATACAGGTGCCTTAATCTATATGAGTGTGAGTCTTAGTGTACAAATGAGTTTGTCCTTCTATCAGAGCAAGTTTATGCTGTTAAACATTAACCAGATGTGCTGGTTTAATTTAGAGCAGATGACAATGCAGAGCAGACTGATTATTTGCCCAATGGTTGTAGCAAAGCATCAACAAAAGAGTCCAGTAGAAAAAATAAAATACAATAAAAATCTGCTCTTTAAAAACAGATACTTTCATTTTTTGCTCATCTGTCTGAACAGCTAATAAAAAAATAATCAATACATGTAAAGAAGAATGACCAAACTGGGACATAACCCTGTAGCTTGATAAGTATGCCTCCAGTCATGCAAAGCTTATTACATCCAGTTTCAGGTGTGTGGAACTCCAAGAGAATATTCTCTCTGAAACACTCATTCTTTTTTAAATAACTTCAGTTGATGTACACAGAAGCTATAGAATAATTTTGAACTAGTTTGGGGTGGGTGTTTTTGTTTTCAAAAGTAAACTACAGTTCTGTATGTACCTTTAAAAAAAAAAATATATATATTTTTGTATTGAATATTCCTGTTATTCCATAGGGATTATAAACAAGGCTAAGACTAAGCCCAAGAGTAGCACGAATGATGCACTTTGGCATAAAATGCAAGAAATACGTTAGCTAATATTTTAGCAATAATTTCAGTAATGGTCAGGAAAAGATGGCAAAATGGCTTTTGAAATACTCTACTGATATTCCTTGAAAACATGGTTCTAGCCAAAAAAATTTGGGGTTTTTTTTAAAGGTTTGTCCACAAGCTTTTTTTTTTTTTTTTCCACCTGCTCTTTATCCCTCTTGTTGTCTACCCGTTCATTTTTTCCCCAGAATAATCTCCTTAATCTCTATTAATGTGCTTTCTTTGCCAGCCACACTCTGTTCTGAGACACAAAATGTAGCCTGCCTATTGCCCCAAAATTATTAGCTTATAGCTAATAAATTATGACTGGAATAAAAGACTTAAAGGGAAACAGGTCTGGAAAGTGGGAGAGAATATGCAGGCTAATTGAAGGTTGGAATATTTAAAATTGGCCCACCAAAGAGATACAAAATAACAAAACCCCAGTTATTTCAACTTTTAAGGAATCTTCAGCCTCCCATTGTCTTTCATTACACATTTTACAACCAAAATTTGTCAGGTTTAACATTCTCCCAACCCCCAGCACAAGACAACTTTACTTAAGAATCCAATTTGTCTGCCATTTATCAATGCCCTCCACGTGAACCTCATGGCATCACAGAGACATTTCTATCCCCTGTGTTCACAATGCTGAAGTCTCTTGAGCCAACAAACTGTCAAATTAGTGCCAACTCATGACAGCTTTATGATATGTAATCTTGTTCACCAGCAAATGGTCTGAGACCCCCTGCTTGCTACTGCTGTCAAACGAGAAATGCTTTTTTGTATCTCTCTGATAATTTTGTATTTTGAAAGCAGATCCCAGCTGGGCAAGTAGTGGTTTTGCCTCACTAATATCTTGCATATGCACACATAACTGTTTTCTCCATGCGTTACTTAAAAAGAAAGTTTCAGGGGTTTGCTTCAAAATTATAAGTTAGGGAATAGTAAATTGGCTTAGATTAATTCAACATGTACATTGTCCTGCTGATTCAAAACATGTATTCACCTAGCACGTTCAAAATCATTACTCCTCCAACATTCATTTGCAATTGACATAACGCTAAAAATATTTTTCCTAATCGATGTAGGCTGTAAAGATGATGTATCAAAAGCTGAGGTGCAGATAAACTCAGTTCACTCAGACATATTCAGGAAAAAGTTGAATGCACAGAGAAAAACTTCTTAAGATTTCAGGATGATAAACACTGGATGTCAGAAAAACAAGGAGGCGTTAGGGAAGTAACACACCCACCCCCTTACATATAGAGTTCTCTGAAACAGGAAATAAAGTATTTCCTTTACATGTCTTTATGATAACTTTGTTCTAGTCATTGTAATATAAAACAAGAGTATATTAGTTTAATAGTTACATGTATCCCAAAATAATCAGCTTTTAAATTCCACTTTATACAAGTGATCTCATAGTAGCTGCCTGCATTTATTTTTTAATTGGTGGCAGAATTAACCACAAGATGTAGCCAAAGGGAAAAAAATAGTGAGAAACACTTAAAAGCAGGAATGCCATTATCAATTTTGCCTCATTTATAATTCAACAGATAGAAAGGGTGCAATTCTGCAAAGTTCCCATACAGAGTACCCTAGTGAAGTCAGTAGAAACGTGAGGATTTACAGGAACGAGACCTGTAAACAGCATCAAAAAAAACCCAAACAACCCAAGAGGGGAAGGGGGCACACAAAAATGGGACATTAGGAAAACCTCAGGGATGACTTTCATTTTAAAATATTAGTTACAGTCTTCCCTTCCAAAAGGTCCTAGTGTTACATAATCATGCTAGAAAACTGTTTCTAATTTTCTTCTGCTGCATGTTCCTCTGCTCTACAGAACCCCAGAAAACATTGGTTCTTTTGCTTAAGAAAAATCCATTCACAGGTGCAGATGTAGGATTGTGGGGGGTGATCCTGATTTTGGGAACACAGAGCTGCTGGAAAGGAGAGCAGCCCCACGGAGAGTCAGTAGTGCTGCTACAAATAAACAAATGGTGTCTTCTGGGCACGTATGGCTTCATATGAAGATAAAACTATTGCAAATCAATACCCAAAGAATGATTCCTAAAATTTCCCCACAATTGGGGGGGGGGGGGGGGGGGGGTGTATACACAAATGTATACAAAAAGAAAAAGAAAAGGGGGTTGTCCTCTTAAAATCGGGACAAAAAAAAAAAAAAAACAA
>JANHGN010000005.1:0-25708 GCA_024605025.1 Megaceryle maxima
GCCCCCCTGTGCCCCACTTCCTCCCGAGCCGCGGCATCTGAAACATCGACAGCTTGTTACAGCCCCTGGCCGCCTTGTCCTGGGAAGCAGCTGGAGAGAACACTGCACAGCATCACCTCCACTCAGGTGGTCCACACAGACCCTCTCCTGCAAGGACCAGCCCCTCACCCAGCAAGCTTTTGCTGTGTTCCCCGTGCCCTGCTGTCCAGCTGGCTCAAGCCAGTGTGGGTCTTCTTCCCTCAATACCTGGTCCCAGACCTGTTAGCTCGTCTCTCCTGGCCTCGGGATATTACCCAGCCGAGTGTGCCAACGGAGCACTTTCTGGCTGGTCCCAGCGTCCCTGGGCCACCCGTAGAGCAAAGCAGATGGCACGGTCCCAGCAGCCTGCAGGCCATGTGCCAAATGTCCTCAGCCATGCTGCCTGAGCATCTTCCACATCTGAATAGCATCACAGGGTTGGGATCTCTGCACTCCCTCTGGGGAGCAGGTGCTTAGATGGGAAATCCACGCAGCTCCATCAAAGGAGTGCCCCTCCTGTCACTGAGGGGGTAGGGATCTGGAGGAGGCTCTAACACCAGGGCTATTTGGAGTCACCAGGATGGAACGCTCTCTCCATTCCTCTGCCACACCTTCTCTCGTCCTGCTTGTCTCCACATCTGCCTGCCCTGCAGGCAGTCTGAGCTGGTGCTCTGATCCCCACAGGGGTCTCCATGTGGGTGCTACTGGCTAGACCCCAAGAACCTCTTCTGGGGTGGCTGCCAGGGACCTGTGCAGAGCTCCCAGAGGACCTCCAGCATTACCTTTGTGTGGTGCTCTGCTCACTCAGGGACTGCTGGGTGGCCTTGAGGTAACTCTGCCTCCGAGCTGCAGTTTTCGGGGATGGTTTGGGGCTGGTTTCTGAGTCTTCACTATCATCATCCCCCATGGCTTTGATGTAACTCCCGCTCCGCATGCGCCGGCACGGGATCTCGCTGTCCTTGTCCCGAGACAGCGTGTTGTTCCACTCCCCCTGAGGCACCTGCAAGAGTAAGGGGAGCATGAGCAGATGTGAGGGATGGCACCTCTGTGACCAGTGGGATCGTGGGGACTTGGGCATATTGCTGGCAAAGAATGGGAATTGGACCCTCAGCTGGAGCGTAGTGGGAATGGGCAATGCAATTCCTTTCCGACCCGCCCTTACCAGTTCATGCCAGGCAGCTGGACGTTTGATCACCTCTGTTTTAGCACATCTACCCACAGCCGTTCACTGCACCAGCACTGCAGACACCTTCACACTGGACCATGCTTACAGTCGATGCAAGCTGTACAATGCCAGACATAAGGGGGAGGGAGGACTCTCACCAGACTTGTGCTGGGCTCTGGGGCAGGCGTGGCACATGTTCAATGCAAAGCCTGCGCTCGGTTAACGTAAAGCGCACGTGCTGTTCAGGAGAAGGCAATCGAGCTGCTGTAGACCAGGACCTGTGGACCAGAGCCCAGACTTTCACTAAGTCAAACATCCTTTAAGGTTTCTGAGTTGAACATGACTCTTAGTGGCCAAAATTAATATCTGAGGCCAAGTCAGGCCCCCTCACAAGTCCCCCTAGAGCAGCTTGGGCGCATAGACCTTGTGTTGGCCTCTCTGCACAGAGATGAGTAGTGCTTCACTGAGATGACAACTCTGCAATTAATTGAAGGTAGACATGGTCTGTTCCCTCATTAGAGATGGGCGAGCTGGTGTTTCCACTAGAGGCTTGAAGCACTGAGCAACTCAAGTATCAACACCACTGCCTGCCTGTCCTGCCAAGCCTTTGTGTGGGTGATCAGAGGCACAGGCAAGGTGCTTGGTCGGCAGCAGAACCAGATGTCAGCCCAGGACTGATTAAGACAAAAGCCACATGCAGTATAGGACAGGCCAGAAGAAAGATGGAGAAAGCCTTGGTTTCATGGTTAACTTGGTTTGTAGTTGGCCTTTGATCTGCCCTTGAACTGAGGAGATGTGGTCAAGGAAGAGCAAGGGAAGGAGTGAGGAATGCAATGATGTGTAGACACTGGGACAGCCTGTGGCTTCTCAGTCTGCTGTGGGAAGGGACGGGTTGGGGAGAGCCATGGGGAGCAGTGAAGGGTCTTGAGCTGAACACAGTTTCTCCTGCTGAGAACCTCCACATTCTCTGCTGGATGGAGCTGCTGGATTTGCCCAGCTCCGCAGGGGGCTGTGGGGTTCAGCAGCCAGTGTTTCTGTAGTGCTTTGGGGGTGCACAGAGCTGTGCTGCAGCTCACTGTGATGAGCCAGAGCAGTTCAGTGCGTTGGGTTCCTGTTCCCCTCCTCATTCACAGCAGGCACCTTCTGTGGGAGCCAGAGCTGGCTTGAGGGTGTCTTCTGCTGCTGTGGGGTGCAGCATCTTCAGATGAGCTTCAGTTCTGCAGGTAATGGCTTCTTGTTTTCCTGAGAGGGCCCAGGATGTGCCAGAAGCAGGCTCAAGGAACGTGCAATAGAGCAGCTCACTCCAAAGGCTTTCTTCTGCCCAAAGGAGCCAGGGATCCAGCCTGTGTCCTGCCAACCTGCTGCTTGCTGTGTGTGTTTGGGAGAAGGCAATGGGTGAAACCAGTGTTATGTGGAGCAGCACCCAAACAGCCCATGGGACCGCTTTGGTGGTGGGGTGTCTGCCATGATGTGCCAGGATCCATATTACTGGGGGACATGGAACAAATAGCCAGGGGCTCAGTGTTGCCTGTGTGCAAGATCCAGGTGGGGACCAACGTGGAGCGAGTCTCACGTGAGACACAAATCTGGCCAGACCTCCCTGGCCCCGCTCGCTGCTGCTGTAGGTTTCCCCAGCTCTTTCCAGTCTTCCTCTTGCAAGCCTTGTGCTTGGCAGTGGCTTCTGGGCTGGCTGCTTACAAGACTGAGCTGGGTCTCAGGAGGTACTGGGTGTTATCTGGCAGGTTCCTACAAAAGTGAGAGCAGAGAGACCTTCCTCTCCTGGGTGTGAGTGTTCCCTCTGCCCCAGACAAGCTGCCTACACTGGGTGGGCCTTAGGCCAGCCAAGAGGGACCCTGCTGGCTCCAGCTGAGCCCTGCCATGGGAGACATCCACAGGACACTCCTAAAGGAGACAGGGGCCCTGAGAAGCACTTTTATACCTATTGCTTTGGTGTCAGGTCTGACTTAGGACTTAATTTTGCTGCCTGCCTTCTCAGGATGAGTCTCAGCCCCCCACCTGCAAGGTGGCAAGGGGATGGGGTGAGGGGCAGTCAGGGCTGGAGCCTGCAGCCTCTGGCTAAGGAGGTAAGGGCTTGCCAGCAGCCAGGCATGCCAGGCAGGGATGGGGGCACTACACAGCCATCCCCGTGCAGAGGCAAATGCTGGGTTTTGTGGGGCAGGGAGAGGTGCCAGGCTCAGCCCAGTGCACCCAAGGATGCTGGGGGCACCACAGCCCAGGCTCTTGCCACCGCTCTGATGCTGCTGCTTGAGCGCAGGGTCTGTGGGAAGGCAGGGTCTGTGGGAGGGCAGGGTCTGTGGGAGGGCAGGGTCTGTGGGAGTGCAGGGTCTGTGGGAGGGCAGTGTCTGTGGGAGCAAAGGGTCTGTGGGAGGGCAAGGTCTGTGAGAAGGCAGGGTCTGTGGGAGCGCAGGGTCTGTGGGAGCGCAGGGTCTGTGGGAGGGCAGGGTCTGTGGGTTGCTCAGCTCCACCTGGGCACATGAACCTGACTCCTGGCCTTGGGCACTCCCACCTCTAGGCACACCACCACAAATACAGCATTTTCAGTGGAGCGTGAGCCAAGCATCCCACAGCACTGCCTGTCCTGTCCTGTCCAGCCCCTGTCCCTCTCCTAGGGACAGCCTCCACCAGCTGGCCCGGCGCATTGCGACAGTCTGCTGGTCCTAGCTGAGCTGCCTTATTTCTCCTTTTCCCCTGTCTCTCCTCTACTTTGCACCTTGGCAAGGCAGCAAGAAACAAAGCTGCTCTCAAGGTGCTCCACATTCCAGTTTAGCAGCATCAAGGCGAAGGAAGATGCTTGGCAGGGCACTCTTTGAATCTGGTGTCCCAGTTTGGAGCATGTCCTGTCACTGCACGGAGTCCACAGGGACTTCCACAGCTCTTGCTCGTGAGACAGAGCACGAGACAAGTGTTTCAAAAGTGCCACACCTGAAAAGACAAGTAGGTGCCATTGGGGATCTTTGAAAGAAGTGCAGGTACTTGAGGTGCTGTTCAGGATCCTGTGCCGTGCTTCTCTGCACCTTCAGGCACCTGAGGATGTGAGGAGCTGTCCCACAGCCTCTGAAGCTCTGTGATGGGGGTGAAGAGCCCAGACCACCTCCTGCTGTGAAGGGACAGACCTCAATGGTGGCCAGCGCCACATCTCAATGTCAGCAGCTTTCCTAGCAGCTGAGACCCTGGGCTCTGAACACAGCCCGTGTATTACAGAAAGGACCAAGTGGAAATGAGGGCTGCCTTGTGTTGCACCTAGGCCTGGCACAGAGAAGCTCAGGAGGCTCCTCAAAGGCTGTGGGAGCCTTGCTGCTCTTCAAGCTGCTCTCATAGGCTTGGTTCTGCCTGTGGTGGTTTTCTTGGTGTGAAAGGAGGAGTGGGAGCAAGAGGATGCACAGGTCGAGAGCCTTTGTAGGTGGTTGTTGGCAAAGAGGGCTTGGGGATCCACCCTGACCCCTGGCTGCACAGGAGCAGAGGAGTGGACAGCAGAGATGCTCTGTCGGTCTTCAGGAGGTGGATCCTCCTTTTTGCCCAGCCTTGGTCCATGTGCTGCCCCATGGTACAGGCATGTGGGCTTCAGGCACACGTCCATCCCTGGAGCTGGGCTCCACTGGCATCACCCGGCCACAACACTGCATGCTGAGCAGCAGCAGTGTCTCTGGCTCTTCTGCTCCCCATGTCCCGAGCTGAGTGTAGAGGGAAAAGGAAAGAAGGGGCCACACAGAGGTTTCCCCCTATCTTAACTATTTAGTAGAAAGTTGGACTTAATGATCTTGAAGGTATTTTCCAACTTTAATGATTCTATGATTCTGTGATTCTATGAACTCTGCCTGGGGCATTCCCTGGTCACCAGGAGCATTAACAGAGGGGATGGAGAGGGAAGGGGAAAACTCCAGTCCCGAGTGCTGGGCAAGGGCGAAAGAGCTGTGCTGCTTCCATTGCCGCAGGGAGGTCTGGGGGAAGAGACACCCTCTGAGCAGACAGGGTTTGCATTGGCACGTGTGCCAGCTCTGGCATGCAGCCCTGCCCCAGCACACACAGACATGCACCGCGCAGGAGCACCCGCCGAGGCAGCCAGGGGCCGGCCGTGGTGCGCAGGGGTGCACGTGCCATGCAGCCAGGCTCCAACGCGGGTACAGCGCGGCTCCCTCCGGGGCCACATCCCTCCTGGTGTCCTGAGGGCTACTTGTGGTCTCAAGCACTTCCTCAGGAAAGAAAGCTGGAGCCCAGGCTGCCTAAGGCCCCACCTGTCCTTTTGGCAGGGCACCTTCTGAGAAGGACCTGGGCTGTGTTTCCTCCCCCCAGGAGCTCTGTAGGGCTGGGTGAGGGCAGCCAGCACCTGCGGCCAGCACCTGTGTCTGGCACTGGATGGGCCACCCACTCTGGATGACAAATTAATTTCTGGGGCCACAAGGGGTTAGGGAAGCTTCGTTGCGGTCTGACCGTACATGGGGTTGGGGAGGCTAATCTGGATGATGCATCAGGTTAATGGTGCCTGTGGTGTGACTGTCCCTGGGGAGGCCTGACTCTGCCTGTCCCTTTGTTGTGGTCTCAGTATCCACAGGCATGGGGCTGAGTCTGTGTCTGCAGCAGACATGCTGCTCGGCCCTGCCTGTTCCAGGTCACCTCCTGCCTGGGCGTCACTCATCCCGAGGACCTTCTTGGCCATTGGGTTCCTGGCCTCTCAGCCTCTTCCACTGCACTGCCAGCCACACATGGGGCCCATGGGGAGTGGAGAACAGGGGATGGGGAGCACAGCTTCCCTCCCTGGGGTCTGTGCTCTGTGTCACCCTGGGGACTGCTCCTGAGGAGCCCCCCATGCTTACAGGACAGGGCTGGACCTCAAGCTGGGTGATCACCCACTCTCAGCTCCAACATCTGGGGCTGGGGCTGGGCCTGGAAACCTCACATGGACCCCCAGTAGTCCCAGTGAGCCCCAAGACTATCCAGAGCCTGCAAATGGGGCAGGGGAGGTGAACAGCCTTGGAGGCTTACCCCAGCCTGGAGGGTCCTGTTTGTTCCCATCCCACTCCTGCCCCCTCCCTCATGTCTCCACCTCTGGGACCTACCGGGCACTGCTGCCTTGCAAGCAGCCCCGTCTGCACCGGGCAGACTCCCTGCACTGGCCTGGCGCTGGGCTCTGGGGGCTGGCAGGTGCATGAGGGTCCCTCACCATGACACACTCAGGGAGCAGGCTTGTCCTGCCCCAGGGACGAGCAGGTGGCAGGGGACATGTGGCCTTGCAAATGGACGTTTTCCACACTCCAGGCTCCGGAGGTAATCTCTCCATTGCCAGCTCAGTGCCCTTCCCGTGCCAAGGAGAAACATCATGTTTCTGGACTGGGTGCCCAGGGTCTTGGCTTTGCTGGTGAGGTGCTGCCAGTCATGGGGGCTGTCCCAGGTGCTTGGGATGTTGGCCACAGCCCAGCGTCCCCCAGTGCCCCTCCAGCCATGCCTACAGTGGCTGCCGGCTGCTCCCTGCCCAGGCTGCTCCCGCTCTGAGCCTGGTGGCACAGGCTGCTGACCCTGTCCAATAGTCCCGGGAGCATCAGGGCGGGGAGGGAGCTGGGCAAAAGCTTCCCCTCAAAACAAGATCCCTACCTGGCCGCTGCCTGCGTCGGTCGGCCCGGGGCTGAGGGGCTGGTCCCACCTCCGTGGGGGCTCGCTCGGCTGCAGCGGGGCGGCACCCGTGTCCTCCCAGCCGAGCGGTGGGGCTGCCCAGCTGCTGGCCGGGCTCACGCCACCCAGCTGTGCCCACAGCCCTCCGTCAGGCTGTCGAGAAACGGAGGCTCATTACATGGGGGGGAATAACGAGCAGGGCAGTTTTGTACCCCTGGCTGTGGTCAAACCCCAGGGGGTGAGGAGCTGTCGGGGTCACATTCAGCACCCAGGGCTGCCTGTGCTGGGCTCTGCCACCGCAGCCAGAGAGGGAACAGTGCCAGCGATTCTGTCTGTAGCTCTTTAACCTCCTTACACTTAACTGAAAGGAGAGAGGCAAAGAAAAAGAAACCAGGCTGAGAACATTTTTTTCTGAATGACATTCCTAATGCAGCAAGTCCCTCAGAAATTTGATTTGCAGCTGTGGCCAGCAAGGTATTGGAAGCAGAGTGGGCTTCAATAATTCATCACTCTTTACAGCATCTAAGCCAGCTGGCCACAGCTGGGGGGCCCATGACACGTTTGCATCAGAAAGGATGCTGGAGGTTTACACACATAGACTGGTCCCCTCCTTCCCCTGTCTAGGCCTGGCTTGTCTTCCTTCCTCTCTCTAGGGCACAGCAGGTTTACATTCTTCAAGTGATGCTTTTTGAAACCACCACGGTGACCTGGCGTTGTCGGCAACAGGGGGTTCAAACCAGCATTAGCCATGCAGGCTTCTGCCATGCAAGCTGGGCGGCTGGCACTGCCCTCCTGGCCCTGCAGTCCTGTCTCGCGGGTGGGTAAGCGGCAGAGGCAGCCATGCCCAGCAGAGCTGCAGGTCCTACCAGCGCTCCAGGGAAGCTCTGTAGAGCGGGGCTGACCGGGCACGTCGGCACATCCTTGCGATGCGTGAATATAAGGGGTTAAGCATTAGTTATTACTGGTGACCTTCGGACCGTGGGATGGTGGTGGTGCCTGGCTGGAGGATGGGGAGCTGTGCCCAAGTAGGATATGAGCTGCAGCCCCCCGGCATGCCCAGCTACCTGGGCATCGAGTGGAAACATCTACCTGTGGGCAGCTACATGCCTGGCTGACCAAGAGTCCACTCCACCACAGCATCTGCAGGACCTGGGTGGGCAGTGGGGGTGTGCTGGTGTCCTGCAGCAAACGGGGATCATGGCAGAGGGTGCTGAGGCTGTGGAGTGGACACATCACCTCCTCCCCATCACATAGGCACCCCCAGCACAGGGGCTGGGGGGTCCTGGGACAGTGCTGCAGCTGGAGGGGGCTGGACCTCATTCGCACCATGCGGGAGGTGTGGTGGTCTTCCCCTGGGGCCTTGGTAAATTCAACCCCCCCAGCCCTCTCTTGGCAATGTGACTTGAGGTGGCAGCTGAACCATCTGGAGTTGTTTGATAAGGTCTACTGGGCAATAGGGCACCCACTGAGAGGATGTCCCCTGTCTTCCTGCACGGAGCAGCCGTAACCCCCCCCTGCTGCACCCACCTGCAGGTAGTGGTAAGCCAAGTCTTGATGGCAGGACTTGGATTTCAACAAGGCTTTGTCGATCGTGGCGGAGGCCTTCTGGCACACTTCCCGGGCATGGCTGAGCGTCAGCGTGGACCAGGAGCCCCTCTTAATGTAGTTGGAGTCATTGTTGATGGGGATATTGGTGCAGGGGGTGACCTTGAGGTCGTTATTGCTCTTGGAGGATTTCAGCATGTGCTCGCTGATGGTATTGTAAGCGTGCATGAAATACTTCGGCTGGCTGTGGTCTGGCTGACGGCCCAGTGTCATGAGGCCCATTGGGTTGCGGTAGCTGCAGGTATCACTGTCTAAGTTGTCATCTGAGCTCCACCAGCCTGATATGTTGGATCTGGTCCTGCGCTTGGGCTCGGAGGTCTTTGCTCGGTCTTTGCTCTTGCTCCTCCGGTTTTGCTTGGGGTCATCCGCCCCCTTCTTGCCATTCACGTTGCCTTTGGCAGGGCCCTCCAGAGACTGGGACTTGGCAAATAGCTTCTGGACAGAGTGGACGAGGTGCCGGATGCGCCCAGGGCTCTCACTCCGGTGTTTCGCATCGCTCCTTTGAAACTGGAGGGTGCTGAAGCCATCTCTGTGGATGGGCAGCTGCTTCTCAAACTGGTCAAGGAGGTTTGCAGGCAGGCGGTTGATTTTAGTGGCTTGGGCATGGCTCGGAAAAGGGTTGTCATCTGGGACCTCGAAGTGGGAGTTGTAATGGATGCGGGGGAAAGTGCTGCTGTTGGAGATCTGGTTGTTGAGTGGAAGGAGACAGTCGCCGTGGAGTGTATTCTGGGCTGGGAATCGGGGGTCCATGGTGAAGGAGTCGGTGGGGCTGAGGAGATAAGGGTTCCTGTCCTGAGGGGCATAAAGAGAGTCTTGAGGGGAGTCCAGGTTATCGGAGAGGTGGCGGCTTCTGTTGTCTCCTAAGCCCTTCATGGTCTCAAGTGTTTCCTAGATCATCGCTCAGGGCTGGTGCAGCAGAGCCCTTGCAGGAGCGCCGACCCTGCTCCCCCGCAGACTGCCCTGCACCTGGAGGAAGAGGACAGATGCTCAGGGCCTGTCAGGAACCTCTTTAGCAGCCCACTCCTCACTGGGACATCCTTACAAGGGCTGTCCCAGCTCTAAAAGCAAATGCTACCAAGGTTAAGAGACAAAGGAGAGAAGCAGGATGGGAGAGACATGACATGGCAAGAGGGGAGGAGAAGGGGCAAGATACCAGGGGCTGGAGAGAATAGGAAACAGGAGGAGGGGAAGGATTTATTCTTTCTAGCTGTGGTTTAAGTGCTTGTGTGTCTCAGTGCTCAACCACAGGCTGCTTAAATAATGCTGCTGCTATTTTTCTGGTCTCTGCCCATGTTTATTTCATAGAGTCCCTTCCCCAGCCAGCATAACAAAGGCTATCAGGGCACTGCCAGCAAATCACTGCTCCTGTCCCATTTGTTCAGGGGGCTGGAGAAAAACCTGCTGACAAACACTGCACATGGGCTTTGCCTGAGCAAAGGAAAACCCAGAGCTGAGCATCCCACCTCTGCATTATGTTTTGTGTTTCTGTGGTTACTAGATCTCAGAAGAGAGCTGGCAGCCCTGCGCTGTGTGTTGCATGCGGCTGCACTAATGCGATATGATGTCAAATGTCTTCTCTCCAACAAGCGCCCCGGTTTATGGCATGTTTTACCCTGGAGGAAATTGTTTCAGTAGCTACAATGAGAGCAAAGGTGCTTCTGAAGACTCAGAGCCCGACCTGAGAAGCTGTTTGCTGTTCACTTGATCTTTCCTGCCTTGCTGCATTGCTCCTGGGGGAGCTGTGTCACCTTCCATGCCTGGGGGTCTGCCCCTTGCTATGGTCCTCTGCCACAGCAAGTGGCTGAGGTTGTCCCTCTGTGGTCCATTCAGCACATCCAGGCATCCCTGCGAGGTTCTGGAGGCGTGCAGCTGGACACAGAGGGTCCCCTTTGGGCAGGGGAGCTCCTCACGGAAGGGGTCTCTGGTGCACTTACCCCGTCCTGGCTTGGCAGGATCCTCATCTGCACCAGCTTATACAGGGAAAAAAGATAAACTTTTGCAGGCTGCTTAAAGAAAATCAACTGAAATACAGATGAGTTGTCAGTCAGTGAGTTGATTTTCCATAATTAAAACCTGTTTGAAATCATGTAGTGTATAAACTAATTCTTATTTCCTTTTACCTTGTAGTTTAGTTTCTTACTTCCCTCTTGGTTTGAATGCTGCCTAAAGGAAAAAATTGAAGCATCCGATGGGTATAAAAATCTGGAGAACACAATTCTAGACCACCTCTTCAAAATCCAGGGCCCCAGAAATGTATGCAGAGCTGAATGGCTGCTCCTCAGTAAGATGAAGGAGCTGCTCTGGGAGCTGGGACGATGGGCCTCTGTGCAGAAGAGACATTTTACAACACTAGGATGATCCCATGGTCCCCAACATGGACATGGAAGGTGAAATGGTGCCTGGACACTCAGAGCCTCCAGTGAGTTTGTGAGAAAGAAAACTCATTTCCTTATTCCTAGGATAATGGTGTGTCCCTGTGAGACATGAAGCTGGTAGTCTGACCTCCTGGGTTCAGCTGCTGGTCTCCCTGAGGAGTTTGTCCTGCTGCATGCAGTCTGGTCAGCAAAAGCAGCTAGGACCAAACTGGTGCGGGGAGCGGAGTCAGCAGTCGCTGAAGGACAACAGGAATTGACAAGCTTGTTTTCCTTCCTCACTCAGGGAAAAATGTCTTAATAATGAAAAGCAGCTGGACCTTTAAAGAATTGTTTGGAAGCACAAAAAAAGCAAAAATGCAATGTATTCCATAGCCTGACGGGCTTTAAAAAGTCTCCATCCAACTCTGCTGCTCCCAGAGGGCTGGCAAAGCAGAGCTGGGGCTCCCAAAGCCGTGCTTTGCAGAGCAGGGGAGTGCAGCCCAGGGTCCCCACCCTGCGCTGACTGAGTCTCCCGCTCCCCCCGCCTGTTCCTGGGGGTTGGCAGCCACCCCACGTGAACTTGTCTGAGCACCATCTTGGGCACTGGCAGCCACTCCTGGGCCCCACCAGCCACTCCTGGGCCCTGCCAGCCACTCCTGAGCACTGCCAGACACTCTTGGGCCCCACCAGCCACCCCACCAGCCACACCTGGGCCCCACCAGCCACTCCTGGGCCCCACCAGCCACCCCACCAGCCACTCCTGGGCCCCACCAGCCACCCCCACAGCCACCCCTGGGCCCTGCCAGACACTCTTGGGCCCCACCAGCCACTCATGGGCCCCGTCAGCCACTCCTGGGCCCCACCAGCCACCCCAATAGCCACTCCTGGGCACCACCAGCCACTCTTGGGCACTGCCAGCTAACCCCCCGGTGCTCATGTGAACTGTCAGAGGACTGACCCTGTGGCCCCACACAAGGTCTGCTGGATCCTGTCTGACCTCACCTGAAACCCACCTGGAGAAGCTGTACGGCCCTATGGGGTGAGTCCTCTTGAGCTGCTGCTGACCTGGGCCCTGCAGCTTGTCCAGCTGCCTTCACCTGCAGCCTGGTGCCCTACCATGTGGCCTGGGCTTTGGCGATATGGGAGAGTTGATTTGGCCCTCGGGCCTCTCCACCACACAGACAGTGCCTGTGCAATGAGGACACAGCTGTTATCCTGGCCTGAGCGGGGGGAACTTTGATATTAAACCTGCCTTTCTTACCCAAACACCCAATGTGACACCCTCACTGGTGTCCAGCTCCCCATGGTCCCTGTGGCTGTCATCCATGTCCTGTTGTGCTCTTCAGCAGCCAGCTGCATCCGCCTCTCTGGAGTCCCTTGCCCATGGGACAGCACCCGTGTGAGTGGGAGGAGCAGCAGTGGGTGCTGGCTGGAGAAGTGGCACAGAAGGAACTCGTGGATATGCCAGCCAGCCCTGCGCCTGCTTTGTGCAAGCTGTCATCAGTGCAGTGGCTAAAGAGACAAAAAGCGCCAGCAGATGTTCTCAAAGAAAACCCTTTGGACAGAAGAGAAGGACGGGGTGTAGAACGACAGGCTCCAGACTGAGCTGTCCATCTGGTCCTTTAATTCCAGATGGCCGTGAACGGTCAAGTTCAACCCTGCCCAACTTGGAGGAGAAGCTCTGCAGGTAGCAGGGAGCCGGAATCCTCCCTGAATACCACCCTGATCTGCCCAGGCCCTGCTTTCTGCCAGCTGTAGCCTCATTCTCCTTTCCTGCCATGCCCTGGTTCCAGATGGCCAGCAAGTTCCTTTGACTTGTCTCGGTCACCTGAGGCCATCCTGACTCTGATGGACACTGTACTTCTCCTGTCTTATAGGAGTCAGATGGTCCGTAAGGAGACAACACTGTGGTGATTTAATTGTAATGGGATGTCACTGGATACCGATAATAAATACATCTTTTTCCTACAAAGAGCAATCGATACTTGAAGCAGAAATCTCCCAGGCACTCCTGAGAGAGGCTTTAGCCCCACGACTGCTTTGCCATAAACCATATCAGTATCACTCTTTTTGTGCTCAGTGGTCTCCAGAATAAAGTAAAACTGCCTTAGGACTCAAAATAAGTAGGGAAATGAAAGGAAATTAAATAAATGCAATGAAAATAAATGAAATGCAATGAAAACCTGGTTTGCTAGGGAAGAGTGGGGCTGGGGACTGGACTGGCTCAGGATGGATCAAGAAGCAGAGGGGCAGAGAGGAGTCCCAGAGGAGCTGTGGGGAGAAGTGGGAAGGGAGGAAAAGTGAAGTTTAGGAGAGGGATGGAGAGGCAAGAGCAGGTAGCAGGGGAGGGCAGGGAGCAGGAGAAGGTAGCAGGGGAGGGCAGGGAGCTCCCTTTCTCCCAGGCTGATTTGCTGTCCTGGTCTGAGTGAGAACAGAGCTGGTTCTGTTCAGCGCTCTCCCTCCCCAGCTCAGCTTTTCCCACCCCCTGCCCTGGCTGCAGGCAGCAGCTGTTGGCACAGGCAGGGGCTGCTCCCAGCAGGGAGCACACCCCACGGGCAGAGTCGGTCCCCAGGGCTGGGGTGCAGAGCGAGGCCGCTGCTGGGGCTCGTGCCCCATGCTGGGGGTACAGAAAGGCAAAGGCGGCACCTGCAGGGAGGGGGACCCCAAACTGACCAGCCAGGGATCCTGGCCCAGGGATGGCACGGGCGGGCGAAAGGTGAGGGGCTACCAGCATCTTGTCCCAGACTTTTCCCTTTTGGCTGGCTTTGCTCAGCTTGGCTCAGCTCCTCTTTCAGTTCCTTCCTTGGAGCACCCGAGGAGGACTCTGCCCGTTCTGCCTTCGACCCGGATCTGGGTGTCCCTGAATCCAGAATCCAGCTCCTGGACACAGCTCCCATCTGCTGCTGGGCCCAGTCTGGGACTCTCCCAGTGCCTGCTCCACAGCACCAGTGGTGACAGTGACGGAATTGCCATCAGGGGGTTGGGTTCCATACTGGGTTTGTCTATATTTGTATCTATTCCAGTTTTATTATTATTTTCATTTTCATTGCAGCTGTTCTAGTTCCTTCTCTACTCGCTGAGTCCCTCTCCCTTGTTCCCTTTCCCCTGTGGGGAGGGAGGGGGGTTAGCAGGCAGTGGCTGTTATAGGTCTAAGGGGCTGCCCTGACCCTAAACCCTGATGTGTTCATGCCAAGGGTGGACACTCATTTCGATATGGCAGCTAGTTTATTATTGCTCCCTTTTCCTCCTGTGGGCTCTTGCAGGGCTGCCAACAGGCCCTGGTCCTCCTGCCTGTCCTGCTTGCCCCAGGCATCCCTCACTTGCTGGCCAGCCACAGTGTGGGACACCAACCTTGCTGCTGGGCATGTGCCAGGGCAGGGCTGGTGGGCCGGTCAGGACTCTCCCAGCCCTGGTTCCCACTGTGTTTGCTGCATCCTCTCTGATTCTCTGCACCCTTTAAGATGGGTTAAACTGTTTTAATTACATTTCAATTACTCTCTGCAATCCTTGGCACTTTCTTGAGACATGGGGTCAGGGAAGGGAAAAACCCAACAAGCCTCTTCCCCACCATCTTTTTAATTTGCAAGGATGAAAAAGCTTGAAATTAAATCTCCCAAATCCATGATCCTGCAGCTCACAAACTGGGCAAGGGCCATCTCCCAGGACAGCTGCCCCATGCCCCTGCTGTATCTCCCCACCCTGAGTCAGGCACCACAGCAAGGAGGTGGATGGCCCCAGACCCAGAGTGGTTAGCAGGAAAAGACCCCGTTCAGCATCTGGCCATAGCAGGGGCTGCCAGGGCATGGAGAAGATGCATCCCCCAGCCCAGTGGAAGGGGCTGGTTTTGCTGAATCATTCCCCATTATTTTTCTTCCCCTCAGCTTGTGTTTTTTAGGGGTTGTCTTCCCTTTTCCCAGCAGTTTTGCTGGTGCTCTGAGGTGCAGCAGATGACCTGACCTGATTTATGGCAGTTCTGTGTATCCCAAACCACTCTGAACCCAGCTGGAGTCGGCCTCCTCTCGGGCACTGTTCATAACAGCAGCACTGGAGCTGCAGGCTCAGGTTGGCTGCACTGAATTAACTTACAGCAGCACCTCCTGCAAATGCATCTGCAGCTCCAGGCACCAATCAGAGTATGAAATCTCAAACCATGAAGCAGATGAGAGCCTTGCCTGAAGAAGCTTCCTGCTCAGCAGGGACTCCTTTCGTCTCCTGTCTGAGTGCTGCCAGCTTCCCTCCTGTAGGACCCACAGCTGCTGTGCTCATCTACTGGGAGTGGGAGGTGGGGCTGGGCTGGGGGCTGCTGAAGCTGGTGGGAGATGGTTCACTCCACTTCAGGAAGACTGAATCAGATCTTCATTGTGAGCTGAAAACCCTCCATTGTTGTAAGAGCTACTTTGATGACTGCAAATGTTTGCTTATCTGTCTCTTTTTAACAGCAAAGAGATTAGGCTGGCCTGAACTGGGGCAGAGCAGGAGGTAACTGAAAGGAAGTGGATGGAGAAGAGGAGACATCTGCAACATGATGTAGATATTGGCAAAGCAAGGATTTCCTGCCTGTCCTGTCCTCACCCTTATGTGCCTGCGCAGCTTATGGCCATTCAATCAGCCCTGCCAGGCAGTGTTTGGTGAGTCCTTGAAACTATGGTTTGCAACTCCTGGCAGAAAGCGTGGGTGAGAAGTCTGTCAAAATGTCACCCAGGGCAGAAGTCCAATGAGCTGTCCTGGAGATGCCTGTCCTTGCAATCCTATAAAGCTTTGAAGTTTTTACTATCCATCTGGGCTCTCTCTGGTGGCAGCTCCAGCCTGTGATGTCTTGTTCCATCCACCCTTCCTCCTTTCAGCCTTTTGATATTAGCTCCATTTCCCCTGAGAGGTGATCCACCAGGCTATGCACTGTCTCCTCAATAAGATGGCTGCCCAGGAGACACTGGCCATGGGTCTGTCCCCATCTCCCCAAAGTAATTCCACCCCTGTTGCTGTGGCATGGTGAGGACAGCAGCCAAATGACCACTGCTCCACAAGGGCTGCTCCCTGCCTGTTCTGAACAGGCTTGATCCCCAAGACACTAAACAACGAAGCCTGGGAGGCTCCTGTGCTTGTCCAAGGGCAGAGCACCTCCTGCAAGACAGTCATGTTAGGGACCACTGGCTTTGATCAGCTTCTGTGCTGGGGCTCTTCACTGTGAGGGACTTGGGCAAACCAGCTGCTGCTGCCCACCATGCCTCCAGTTTAACTTTTGGGGTGGAGGTGGGTTTCCAGAAGAAACTACCCTTTTCTCATGTCTCTGGGCTCCCACAGACCAAATTCCTGACTTAAATTCTGCAAACCCACCTTAAAACATCTTATACTGAGGGCATGGAGAAGACTGGGCAGAGCACAGGGCAACCCCTCAACACTCTCTCAGCGAGGAGAGGACAGGAGGAGGAAATGCAGTACCTCACCCTGCCAGCCTTGCCATGCTGCTTCACTCCATTCCTAGGGTTCTGCTTTGCAATTCACTGGTGTTTACAAGTCTGATGTGCTGGGTGGCACCAGGCAGGGCTTGCTCCTTGCAAGGAGGACCCAGGTAACTATAGGCTGGTCAGCCTCACCTCCATCCCTGGAAAGGTGATGGAACAGCTTGTTCTTGGCACCATCTCAAAGCATGTTGAGGAAACAAGGCTTATCACGAGTAGTCATCATGGATACAAGGGGAAGTCATGCGTGACCAATCTGATAACTTTTTATGATGGCATCACGAGATGGATGGGTAAGGGGAGAGCAGTGGATGTGGTCTACATTGACTTCAGCAAAGCTTTTGCCACTGTCTCCCATGGCATCCTCACAGACAAGCTTAGGAAGTGTGGATTTGATCATTGGGTAGTGAGATGGATTGGGAACTGGCTGAAAGAAAGAGCCCAGAGGGTTGTGGTCAATGGGGCAGAGTCTAGTTGGAGGCTTGTGGCTCATGGTGTCCCCCCAGGGTCAGTGCTGGGTCCAACCCTATTCAATACATTCATCAATGACCTGGATGAAGGGATGGAATGGACTCTCAGTTTGCTGACGATGCAGAACTTTGAGGAGTGGCTCAAGTGCTGCATCTGGGGATGAATGACCCCCTGGATCAGTGCAGGTTGGGAGCTGAGCTGTTGGAGGGCAGCTATGAGGAAAATTCCTGGTGGACAACAGGGTGACCATGATCCAACAGGGTGTCCTCATGGACAAGAAGGCCAATGGCATCCTGAGATGCATTAGGAAGAGTGTGTCTGGCAGGTTGTGAGAGGTTCTCCTCTCCCTCTACTCTGTGCTGGTGAGGCCTCACCTGGAGTGCTGTGTCCAGTTCTGGGCTCCCTGGTTCAAGGACAAGGAACTACTGGAGAGGGTCCAGTGCAGGGCCACTAAGATGATTAAGGGCCTGGAGCACCCACCATATGAGGAAAGGCTGAGAGAACTGGGGCTGTTTAGCCTGAAGAACAGGAGGCTGAGGGGGGATCTGATTAATGCTTATAAATATCTGAAGGGTGGGTGTCAGAAAGATGGGTCCATGCTCTTCTCCGTGGTTTCCAGTGACAGGACAAGGAGCAATGGCCATAAACTGGAAGAAAAGTAGGTTCAGCCTCAACATGAGGAAATACTTCCTCACGATGAGGGTGACAGAGCCTGGAACAGGCTGCCAGAGAAGTGGTGGAGTCTCTGTCTCTGGAGACTTTCAAAAGCTTGGACTTGTTCCTGTGTGATCTACTCTGGGTGACCCTGCTCTGTCAGGGGCGTTGGATTCGATGATCTTTCGAGGTCCCTTCCAACCCCTACCATTCCATGACTCTTCCCACAAAGCCTGAAAAGGCACAGGGAGCTCTGAGAGCACCCTGATGCTCACCTGGATTTCTGCTCCTTGTGTGTCTGTATTGAGACTGTAGCATGAGGGCAAACAGACATCTGTGTGACTGTTGGTTGGGTGTGTGTTTGTATGGTGTTGCCAGTGGTGTGTGTGGTGGACACCCAGGTACAGGGGCCAGGCTTGTCCTGCCAGGCACTGGAGGTGGCCAAGAGGAATGTCGGACCTACCTCTGCAGGTTTCACGGTGCGAGGGCCTGCAGCCTGCATGTGGGAGCTTCTGCTCCTGTAGAAACTGGGGAGCTGCAAGCACTGGCCTGGTGGCTGCACTTCACCTCCCAGGGCCAGCTGTGGGTGCAGGCTCTGTGCCACCTCCCCGCCTTTTACCATGCCCTTGGCATGCAGCTTCCATGCAAGAAGTCCATGTCCTCTCCCTAGCTTCCCCCCTCTGCAAACACAGCCATGGCTGCCTTAACCAAACAGTGCCTTGATCCTAAAATGGGCATTTGAAGAGCTCTTTCTTCTTCTCAAAATTGCAGCTGAAAGCTTCAATCCCTGCTTCCCTCTCCTCTCTATCCCCTGTGTCCGTGTCCCCCCCCCCAGCTTATCCATAGATTTCCTGCTATTCCCACCAGCAGATCTTTCCAACAGCTTCCAAGTTTGTTCCCCATGGAAACACCAAAGCTGCTGCCCCCATGCTGCATGCCAGCCCTGGGGTCTTCATCCTTGGAAGGAGGAACCCACCACCTCCTGGGAGAACTCAGCTCCCTCATCCTAACCTCTGTCATGTCCCATCTAGAGAACAGAATCCACCACAAAACCACTGCACCTGTGAAAACTCCAGACACCAGCCATGCAGCCACACCTTGCTCCAGGTGGTGCCACCAAGGAGCCAGAGACCCTCTCACTAGGCTTCTTGGCTGACATATATACGTGACAATCACAGACCTGTTTAGGTTGGAAGGCATCTCTTGAGATCATAACCGTCAAAGCAGGGTTCTCCTGAACAGGACTGATCGGGGAGGGACATGTAGCACTGAGGCAGGACTCGCCATGAAGGGCCAGGGGCCACTCGGGTGCTGCTCAGGAGGAGGCAGGTAGAAGCATCAGGAGAAACAGCAGCCTGTAAAATGGGACTGCTCAGGGCACAGGAAGGCAGGAACTCCCATCCTGCCAGGGCTGCAGGTACCCTTTGGAGTCAACTCGTCATGCCCTCTGCTGATCAGCTATTCCACAGCTCCACGTACCACAATCTCCCACGTAAACCTTGGCCCAGCCATCCAAGCTGGCTGCAAACACATGGGTGGCTTTTATATATAGAAACCCAGCAGCATGCTAATGACTAGCTAGATAAGGAATAAATGATTCGCAACCTGCAGAAGAAAAACGATTCCCCTCACCCTGCCACAAGAAGCTTAAAAAAAGGGTATACTGTGGTGTAGGTGACGTCGCTCTGCCTACACGCAGGAATCCAAACGTTCCCTGAATTAGCAGGAACACTTCGTGTGGCATTCGGCGAGGGGGGCCGCCCGCTTCCAGGGCGTTGCATTAATGATGATTCAAAGAATTCAGAATCTAATCGCAGCGGATAAAAATAGCTGGCTGCTACTTAGAACAATTCATTATACAATAGACCTTCCTCCAGCCTCCTTCTGCCACTCACATCTCCTCGGAAAGTCTCCCACTGCTGCCGGGGACCTTCGTCCCAGGGGCAGAGCGGGTACCGAGGTCTGAGCAGCAGGCAATGCTGCCCATCCTGGGCTGTGGAGAAGAGGTTAAGCCAGGATCTCCTCAGGAGCACCCGTGGGGTTAATATCACCTGGACTTTCCCACTGAGATGTGTAACAGCATCACCAGGAGAACCAAGGACAGCAATGGAGGGGACACAGTGGTGTCCAGCGAGTTGTGTGTCTCATCCAACAGGGATACCTTCTTAGGAGATGAGTGAATTGCATTACAAGCAATTAAACATATTTGTTCTTCCATATTTTCTGTAGATGCTACTGTTTGGTTGGTTGGTCGTTGTAGCAGCACAACTCAATGCTGTGAAAATCAATGGTTGCCATATCACAAAGATTTTTTGACTTCAGGTGTTGACTAAGCTGGAGGAGAAAGATGAACTCTTAAGAGAGACAGAGAACTTATTTTCATGCAAATGTCACTCTCAAGGGAACAAAAACCACAGAAACTACAACCTATTTGTCTGTTCCTAAATAGAAGTTTCTCAAGGCTCTCCAGAAGCTGGGACCTGCTCTGAAGAAGGAAACGCACAGCATTAAGTAGGTCTAACAAGACAAACACAGGCAAAATAAGAAAGGGAGAGTTGTCAGGAGGAAAGCAGGAGAGCTGGTGAGATGGGAGTGGAAGGACCAGGGCAGTGAGCAAGGGTCACTGTCTTTTGAAACCCACCTGCAGCCTCTCCTCTCTTACAGGGCACTTGGGGAACATGATGGTGACAACCTGGTGCATGTTCCAGTTTGTCTGGAAGAGCAGTTAATGAGACCAGTTGGGACCAAAACTGAGTGTTCTGGTCAGTGCTGTTCAAGAGGTCTGGGGGGGTGGGGTGGTGTTTGCAAAGCCCTCCAAGGCCCAAGCAGAGGATGAAAAGCACTTAATATGGCTGCTCTTGATCTTGCTTACGCTTTTACTGTGATGGGATGGAGGTTGTCCACACGTGCTGAAAACTTGTGACACAGAAGAAGACAGGACACTCTGCCTGGCCTCCTATGCTATCACCCTGCCCCAAGCCATCATCTGGATCCTCCTGTCTCACTGTGCTACCAGCGTGACCAGCAGCCCCAGGACCGGTGTACTGAGGACTAAGATGAGGAGGAGGTGGAGATAACTGGGAGGGCAGGGACAGGCTTCCTTTCCCCAGGTGCCTGTGGCACAGCAGCAGCAGGGTGTCCCAATGGCAATGGCTGTTGCTGCTGTGCCACCAGGTCTCTGCAGCTTTACAGGAATCTTGCTTTGCTCCAGGGCAGAAGTTCCTGTTGCCTAAATGCCCAGATGAACCTAGGTTGGTCCAGATGAGCCTAGGTGTGTCCAGATGAAACTAGGCAGGGCCCTGCCCATGTCTGGGATGCAGGGTGGAGATGCTCCCCAGCAGTGGATTTGCTCAGCGCCTGAGACAAAGCAGCTCATGTTGCCTGCGGGTCCTGGGGCAATGGGAAGCAGGTGGAGAAAAAACAGCAGTTCCCTCTGCCACTCTTTCCAGAGAACAGACCGAGACTCATCTGCAGCCTCCCGTGTGCTCAAAACTGCAGGAGCACTTCCTTTGTCTCAAACTAGGTCAGCGCGGAGGCGAGACGTTACTATAGCAATGGTATTAGATTTCATAACTTTATTTTAGTGATGGGTGTGTTGCAGGATTCACTACTTGACGGAGGGAGGGTTGTCATTGAAACACCCTCTCCAGCTCCCCTTCCCCAGCCTCCTTCTCCCTCTTGCTCTGCTGTCCCTCATACAAGAAGCACACAGCTGTGTCTGCCCATTCCGTCCCCGCCCTTGGCTGTTTCTGAAGAGCCCCAGAGTCATCCCTGGGCCATACTGTACCTCTCACAGCTTGCTGGGCTTGGGGTCTAGGCCAGATTCAGCATCCTGTGTACCTCGTGTCCCTCTGGGCTCCAGAGCTGTCCCTCATGAAGACCTGCCAGGCAGAAAGAAAAGGGAAAATGTCCTCAGGTCATGAAGAGCAGAGTGGTGTCTTCCTGGCAAAAGTCCCAAGTCATAACCCTGATGTGGTAAAGACCCAGCTCTGATCAACACCCAGGTTGTCTTCATTACATGAAGAGAAGAACAGAGGAAGAAGAGAGCCTGGTAAGGCAGAAAGGATGATCCTGGGGCTGCCCCCCTGCCTGGGGTGGCAGATGGCAGCCAGTTCGTTACCTTTGGTATGTCCCAGCTATACACCTGCCAAAACCTCTCTTACTCTCACCTACCAATGCTGTTCATTAAAGTTTTGCTTGAGCAGCTCACACTGAGAATCAATTCCATCTGGTCACTAGGTGCTACTGTATTGCAGCTAAAGCTTTGCGCTGCTTCTTCGTTGTCACTCACTGCCAACTACCCTACAAACTGAAAGAAATGCTCCCAGAAAAGTAAAATAAATAAATACAGGAAAACCCCCCCAAAACAACGTTTCTTAATGTTCCCAAAAACCTACACATCACAGCAGAGAACACAGCCTGGATTATTTTATCAGTAAGATTAAATATTATTTGGGATTTCCAACAATTAATTTCCAAGGCAGGCTGTGTGTGTGCACGGCAGGCATGCTCTGTCCCGCACTGAGGTACAGGGATGGTGCTGGGGCAGCCTGGGGAACTCAGCCCTTCACTGCTGTGGAGCAGAGGATGGGAGTGGCACAGAAACTCAAAGTGCTTTCCTATGATGGTATTTCTTTTATCATTCTTAATTGAATGTAGGAAGCCATTTGGGTCTTGAGAAACCATGCCTAGAGCTCAGGGGGGTTTAAAATAGGCAAACCCCAGTTTCTTGACTGGGAGGACTTATGGAGGGCTAAGGTGAGGATACAAACCTCGGCAATTTTTCTAGGAAAGCTGGATCTAAGTGGTGGGTTTGGTGACCAAACTGGTGCCCTAGTGCTAGTGATAAGGCAGCAGCTCATTGGCCTCAGAAAGGAAAGGTGGGCACTGCAGTGCCCGGGAGATCCTGCTCTCTCACCACCTGCCTTGACCCAGCAAGGGGAGTTTTCTTCCCAGTTAACTCATGCCTGGGGTGGTGGCTTTAGAGATGTCCCAGGGGCAGTGGCTGTCTGGGTAGTCATCATGTTTCCTTCCAAACATGTTCAACAGCCCCCTTTATATTCTGTCCTAAGGAAGCAAAGACTATATAGATGGACTGACACAGGGCTGGTAGAGAATGAGAGGACTTGGTGTTTGAAAGGCATTCAGAGACTCTCATGGTGGATATCCCAACAGACGGAAGAGTGCAAAGCTTGGAGAGATCAGAAGACTGCCCTCCCAAATCCATCACAAGCTCTTTACCTTCCCACTAGCTCTGTACTGCTTGAACCCCAACAATGCAGAGGAAAAGGTTAAAGGGAAGGCACCCGGCCTGAGAAAGACAAGCAGGGGACGGCTGTTGTTTAGATAGGGCAGTCACATCTGTCCCCAGAGTTCACCCGTCTTCTACACCAAAATACTTGTGTTTTGAGTTCCTTGCAGTACCGTCAGCAGATGGGTACTCAGCTGTGAAAACCAGAGACAGGTGCTCTACCCAGGAGGTACAAGAGATGTGCTTCCAACTAACCAAGGAGGCCCCTGTTTTGGAGGCATCAGCTCTTGAAGCCAAGGAACAATCCTATATGCCCAACTCAGACATTCCTTAGCTCAGAGACGTCAATGAGGCTGCAGGTTGCTCCCAAGAGGCCACTGCTCCCAGGTCTAAATATAGTTCTATGTGAGTGTGGTAAGACAGAAATGATGAGTCTGGGTGCTGCAGATGGCCATTGAGCAGCAATTGCACTGACACCATCCAAGCCTTTCACAGCTCTCTCCCCATGAAAAGTGAATTCCAGGGAGCTGAGTTGGGTTTGAGCCAGTAATCCAGACATGCAGAGCCTGTAGCAGCTGTCAGCACAGCCAGTATCCATGGCCACTGCTACTGACAGCCATCCGTAGAGCCAGCATCCGTCCGCCAGCGGCAGAACTATTGCTCTCCTGCTCTAATACCAGTGGTACTGTTATGAAAGGTAACATTATGTATCACTAGAGCCACTAATGTCCATCAGAAAAGTCACCAGCATCTGCTAGTAATGCTCTCAGAACCCTTCCCAGGGGCACAAGTATCCACCAGTAGTGATCAGCATCCTGTATCACCACCAGTAGCTACTTGTGCTGGAAGTATCTGTTCAGTACCACCAACATCCATCATAGCCGTGTCCTTCACCAGCACTCTCAGGGTGTCCTGGAGTACCTCTAGGGCTGGTGACAATCCTGGGACACCTTGGCACAGCATGACTCTGAAGGGTAAGAGGAGCATTGCCTGGACTCTTGGCCTCCACTCACCCAGCAGATTTCTCAAAACAAGAGTTGCTGTTGAAGCTCTGGAAGAAGGAACATTTTTGTAACACTGCTACTGTTGCACTGATAAAGCAGTGCTGTAATTACCTTTAATTAATATCAGCATCAACGCCCCAAGGAAATGCAAATGAACAATCGTGCCACCAGCACAATTACACTGTGGTGTAATTGTGGTCCAGTGGTCCACCTCCATCATCCCCCTTTCTCCCATTCTCAGGAGCAGTGTGCTCACATCATGGCTGCTATGTGAAGGAGGTGAGATAGAAGATGACGTGTGGAAGGACACACACAGCTACAAGAGGTGGTGTAACCTCAGGCAAGTGGATTGCAGACCAAGGGGAATGGTGGGGAGCAGAGTGCAAACTGGGATCCACGAGCTTCCAGGCAACGAAGGCAGAGGATGTTGGAGGAAGCAGCCAAGGGTCCTTCCAGGGTGGTCTGCATGCTCTCATGCTGCTGTTGGCTCTGGCCTGTCCTGATGAACTGATGTTCCTCCTCTGAATGATTCAAGACACTGTTGGTGCACTAGACCCTCAGATGCTCTGTGGCCAAACCTCACTGGAGAATCAGCTCATGAGTATTCCTCCTCCGAGCCTTGGTCTAGGAGAGGAGAGCTACAACCTGCCCATGTGGTTCTGTTAGACTTGACGTGTGGCTGGAGAACACCTTGACTGATCTGGTCACGATCCCTGGTATTGCCACCTCAGAGATGACTGCAGCTAACTGACAAAAAGAGGCAACTCTGAGTATCCTATTGCCTGCTGTGGTCTCCAGAAGCAGGTGATGAGGGTTTCAGTCACAAGTGAGCAGTGAAAAGCATAGCCTGCTCGCACAGCACAGGGCAGGATGGCCTTTCCCTTCCAGCCAGGGGGGAAACGCTGGGGGCCACACGGCTGTGGCCACAACCTGAGCAGAGCAAGGCAAGCAGAGCAATCATGGTAGGTGTTGCTGGGAAGGTGCAGATGGTGCTGGGATTTAATTTGAGTAAAAATACCGCTCAAAAAGTAGGCTGGGTGTGTGTGAGAAAGGGAGGTCCCTCCCTGGCCAGTAGCTCACCTCCCACTGCAGAGACTTTCTGCTTCTCTTCCAGACTTGGCAGTGCCTCAGCAAACTGCCCACGTCTTCTTTTTGTTAAACCCAAGAAGAAATGAAGTCCTCATGTCAGGGAACCAGCAAAATGACCTGGGCTGGCCTGGGTTTCTCTATTTTGCAGCCAGCCCCACATCAGATCCAGAGCTCTGGTGTGGGAGAAAGGCTGTGGGCCTGAGTGAAGATGCTGCGAGCACAGCAGGGATGTCCACAGGGATGCAGGGAGCGAGCAGGTGCAGCACAGGGGCAGTGAGAGATGGGTGAAGAGCACAGCCAGCCATGCAGGCTCTCAGTGGTGGCAAGTGCTACTGAATGCAATGTTCCCCTCCCCCTGCTGTCATCCCTAAGTTGAGTTCCTTCCAACAATTAGCTTTACAGACTGTAAGTTAAGGTATAGTCATTACAAACCTCTGGCATGCTTTCCTTTCTTCAATAGGCCGTAGCATCATTCTGTGCAAATCCAGCAATGGAAATAATGAAAAAAAATATATGTGTGTTCATGTTCCTCTATCTCATAAACACTTCTCTGGATAAAACAAATACATTCAGCTTCTCTGGGTCTCCCCATATTTCATATGAAGGATGCCTGGGGCCTGATTTAAGAGCTATCAGAATCTCATATCTGAGAAAGGAAAAAAGGATGCTTGGAAGGACTGGAGAGCACAGATGAGATATGGCTGTTCATAAGTGAAGAGATTTGTAGCTGATATTAAGATTCATCTCAAGCAGGTATGAATGGAGAAATATATGTATGAAAGAACCAGAGGAAAGAACCAAGCAAAGATGGGAAGAATGGCAAAGTTCTGTTGAACTGTGAAGAACATGCTCCTGTCTCCCAGCCCAGAAGGCTGGAGTTTTGCAAAGGTCTCCACACAGATGACTCAGAATCATAGAATCATTTATGTTGGAAAAGAGTCCAACCATTAACCCTACTCTACCAAGTCCACCACTAAGCCATATCCCCAAGCACCACATCTAGACAGCTTATA
>JANHGN010000005.1:27689-47111 GCA_024605025.1 Megaceryle maxima
TATAAGCTGTCTAGATGTGGTGCTTGGGGATATGGCTTAGTGGTGGACTTGGTAGAGTAGGGTTAATGGTTGGACTCGATGATCTTGAAGGTCTTTTACAACCTAAATGTTTCTGTGATTCCATGATTCTATATAGGGGGGAGAACAGAAGCGTGGGTGGCCAACGTGGCACCACAGTGTGGCACAGGGTTTATGGTAGGGCAGAGCCAATTCTTGTCCTATCTAAAGGAAGGCATTGATCTGGGGACATAGTGATAAAGGACATTGTGTACCAGGTTCCTTTGCTGTGCCCCTTGTGTCTGGGGTGGGGACATGGATCAGGCAGCTTTGGGGCAGGGCAGCAGCCAGAAGAGAAAACTGCTCTGGATGAGGCTGTTTTCTGGATGAAGCTGTCCTGTACGAGCTGTGTCATGTGGCAGAACGAGGCACTTCTCCGTGCAAACCTGTGCCATGGGCTCCACACACCAGTGCGAGGACTGGGATGAGGCTCCAACCCTGATCTCCATAGCTTGGGCACAGCCAGGTAGGGTTCAAGGTCTACTTTACATACAGCCTTTTTGGAGGAGCAGAGGTCCTTCCTTTCTCTGGTGAGTGTCACCTTGTCCACAGGAGCTTTGAGAAAGGAAGGTCACACTTCAGAGTCTACAGCTTCCAGAGACCAGTGGGGGAAGAGCTGCATACACAAAAATTTTTCAGTTTCTGGCTAAACTTAGGGAAGGAATGTTTAAATTAAATTTTTTGTTTGGATTTTCCTAAGGAATTAGCATAAAATGACCATTTTTTGGGTATCTCTGTAATAAACTCCTTTTTTGGGGTTGGTTTGTGTTTTTTAAACTGTTCGATCTTTTTGTTGTAAAATATCTTTCTTACTTTAAAATATTCAAACCAGCATTTTCAGATTAAAAATGGAAATACTTTTTGCTTAGCAGGCAACGAAATAGAAATGGAAACTCCTAAAGTTCCCCTCTTGTTTAGCTGACGTTTGGAGCCCCCTCAACCACCTATCTACCCAAAAGACCACACGTCATTGTTGTGTGGTCCCCCTCACAGACACAGTGGTGTCCTCAGCTGCAGAGGCTCGTTCAAGAGCGAGTGTTTCCGTGGTGCTTTGGGCACTCTGTACTTGGGTGCTGGTGGCTGTGGGTCACTCAGCTACAGATACAATTCCAATACCCATCTGCTTCTTCCTCACCTCATCTCCATGTCATTGACTCCTCCTGAGATCACCCTGTATCTGTATTCAACACAGAGCTAGTGGGGCAGACGCTGCCAGCTCTGAAGCAGAAGTTTTGCTTTCATGTTCATTTGAGTACTGATGTGCAAACCTCAGCCTACATTTCTGTCGGGTGGGCTTTCCCCTCTGCCCTTGGAGGACCACTCTTCCTCATTCCCTGCCCTCTGGAGTGAGGGGAAACTCTGGGTCTCCAAGGGGCCCCCAGCCACTTTCCTTTTCCTGGCCCAGGGTGGGATATCCAGGCTGGCCCGGGCTTCCCGTGAGTCACCAGCAAATCTCAGCTTCCTTCTGCAGGGCGCTGGAAGCAGAGCCCTAATTACAGGGCAAGCCTAGCGGAAACAAGCTTATTATTTAGAAGGCTAATGAAAATTAATCATGCCTCCCCCTCCCCTTCTTGTGGGAACAGTCATCTTAAAGAAAGCAGATTATAAAAGCATTATGGGCAACCGCTGTGCTGGGTCTTGGTACTAATCAGGAGATTGTGCGTGGGCTGTTGGGCTTTGTTCACAGGTCACCTGAAACTCAAGGGTTATAAGTACCTGAAAGCAAAGTGTCACTTGTTCTCCCAGCTCCCCATGGCAGCCTCCCCTCTGCTGCTGCCTGAGACAGGGAGCAGATGGAGCCTGTAGCCCCAGCACTAAGCCAGACAGGCTGGTGCTTTTCCAGGAAGCTGCTGCTTCTCCCCAAGGCTGGACCCCTTTGGAATCATCCATCTTCCTGCAAACAGGGAGCGGGCCTGGTCCCACCCCAGGGACTCACAGCCCACCTGGCCCAGGAGACAGAATTCTCCAGGGTGGCCCAGCAGAGCCCAGTTAGCTCCGTGCAGGCAAGCAGGTCTTAGGAGTCCAGTGGCTCCATACACCTGCCTGCTGTGCAATGCATGGACAGAGGGACTGTGTGCAGAGCCCGATGGAGGAGAACGTGTCAAAGAGTAGCTCATGTTGCACAGGTGTGGAAAAACAGAGCACCCTATAGCAATGGGAGCCACTGGTTCTGGAGCAAGTGCTGCTGGCCTCTTCTGCAGCAATAGGATGAACCCTGTTAAGCGCAAAAAACATCACCCTCACTCAACCCATCACCCTCACTCAACCCATCACTCCTGCTCAACCCATCACCCCTGCTCAACCCATCACCCTCACTCAACCCATCACCCTCACTCAACCCATCACTCCTGCTCAACCCATCACCCTCACTCGGGGAAGCTGACACATGTGATAGGGAATGTCAGTCATGGAGACAGGGACAGACCTCCAGTCTTTTGAACTTTGCCCAGTGCCAGCTCCTGTGGTCCCCACTGTGCAAATAACTCCCAGGGACATAGCGTGGCATGGCCTGAGTGCTGAGCTGAGCCCAGATCTTCCTTATCTGTCCCCTGTGCTGACCACATACCCCCTTTCCACACTTAAAGATCCCCATAGCCATGAGCAGCCTTCCTTCCCCCGGGGCTGCGCAGGCTGGAAGTGGGAGAAAGGTGAGGAAGGGGCACTGGGAGACCACCCCAGGCCACCCCCAGACAGGTTCAGGGCTGATTGTCTGGATCAGGGTCTGGGATGGAGGGAGATGAGGCCCAGGCTCCAGACCCTGGCTGAAGAGATGCTTGTTGAGGGAGTGCTGCGTGGAGGAGCCTACCCCACAGCTTCTGCAGGCTACCACAATAATTAACTGTTGCTTTGGAGAAGACAGGAAATGAGCAGGAGGTCAATTTTCCATTTCCCAGATGTATATAAGCAGTTTCTAGGAGGCAGCCTGAAAATAAATCTCCGTCAGTCTAGTTACGGCCTAATTAACATCACTAACTACAGCATATATTCCCCAGCCCAGACAAAGCCAGAGCTTGTCCACTCTTGATGTACAACGAGATGGAGCCTGAGCAGGGGCAGGACTGGTGGGAATTCTCTAGCCTGGAATTTCAGCCCCACTGCACAACATGCTGGACCTGTTTTGCTCAGGCAGGGAAGCTCTGCCCAGCTTCTCCTATATTGCTCCAGGAGGGGACGGCTGCTGTGGTCTTCCCCAGCGCTGGCTGCTTCAGGGGGCGGCCGCATGGGGTGACTGCAAGAAATTTGGTGAAACAGCAGGAGTTTGTTTCCTTTTTGCATAGTTTGAAATGAAGAAGTAAAGAGGGGCCCATGGGTGAAACACTTTCCTGCACTACTACTCCACACAAGAAAATATCTTTTTTTTCCATGAGAAAATCACGCTGAGATTTCCATAAAAATGTGAGTTTGGTAAGTGAAGAGTGTTGGCCATTGCAGAGAGAGATTTTGGTAAAAATTACAATAAGAATCCTGGAATTGCCACATAAAATGGCCACCATGTCCAAAAGCAATGTTAAGACCCAGACACCAAATCCCAGCCACCAAAGCCCCACCACCTGATGAATCCTGTCCAGTGAAGCACAGCCAGTGGGTGCTGGGCTCCAAGTGCTGCACTCTGCTGGCGCCCAGGGCCTCCCCTTCCCCAGTGCGATGGAGATGCCATCCCAGTCTTTCACACTTGGGATGGCTGCTGGTTGCCCAGCACAGCCCTGGGCTGCCCAGCACCAGCCCTGGGCTCTCATGGGCAGCTGCGTGGGCAGCCCAGCCACTCTGAGCACAGACTCAGGGGACTCTCCCCAGCATGTGCACCTACAAGAAATCAAGTACTATTCTTGCACTGTCCTCAGGGTGGTTTAGGGTCTTGGTGTGGCCAAAGTGGGGGAAGGAGTGGGTGTGGGAGAGTGCCCCAGCCACACTAGTGCAGCAGGGCTCAGCCGCAGTGCTGACCTGCACGCTCTGGAGCAAGTCACGCCATGAAGAGAGTATGAGCATCCTGCTGTCCTGCTGTGCCCGGCAGTCTGTCCCAGCACTGCCCTCCACTCTAATTCCAGCCCTTCCTTCCCACTGTGACAGACTTAGGAGTGGGAACCCAGAGAACAGCTTTCTCCTACACTTTGGGCACATCTTGTCTCTAGATGCTGGGAGGAGACCCACTTGTCAGAAATCCTTGTCCCAGCTCTCTCAAAGTGCCAGTGGGGTTGTTTGTGCCTCCCATGCAGTCCCATCTTTGCTACATGGGTTTTATGAGAAAGGTAGGCTTAAAAACCCCCAAATCTCTGGAGCTGGAGAGCCAAGGAAAGGAGTCAGGAGACCAGACTGGCCAGCAGGGAGGGGGCTGGGATGGGGAAACACATTGTTGCTGGTGGTAAGACCCACAGTGAGAGACATCTTGGATGGGACATTCACAGTGTGACAAGAATGGCCTGTTCCCTGATGGGAACGATAGTGGGAGGTTTCCTTGGTTCTGGGAGAATGAGAGCCACACGAGGCCTTGCGCCAGCCTGTCCACAGTAATAAGACAGTCTGGCTGGCCTGAGGAATGTCAAATGCCCTTCTGGCCTTGGTCATCCCAGAAGGGTTCACCTCTCCTTCTTTGTCCAGAGGGTAGATGTTTCCACCGAGCTGGCTGGCTGCACATCTGCTGGCAGCCAATGAGCCAGACTCCATATCGGGGGGTAGTGCTGCAATCCCCCCTCCCATCCAAGCCAGAGAGACCCCAGGCACAGCTCATACCCGGTCTAAGTCTAAGAGGTAGTCTAAGCTGGTGGCGACCTCCCAGGGCTATGGCATGCATTGGTGTGCCCAGACCCCACCAGAGCTGAACCCTGTTGCTTTCCTCAGCTGGCCATCTTCTCTCTGCTTTTTTTATTTACTCTTCAGTGGTGATCTCTGCTCACACACTGTCTCCTCACCATGGTTTGCAACGAGAGGTAACAATGTCCCCGGCAGGTGAACCAGCGAAGGAAGAGCGCATTGGCTGCTGCCATTAGTCCACGTGAAAAAAGGAAGGAGACAAGATGAAAGGATCCATTTCTACTCCTATCATCATCCTGCTTGGCATTTCTCTTCAAAGCACTGTACAAACATGAACTAATTAATCCTCCCAACACTCCTGGAAGGAAGAGCCATATTAACGTGATTCTTATTTTAGACGCCTGATAAACACGAAGGATAGATGGGCCAGGAGATACCAGACATGCAAAACGGGCAGGTCATGCCAGTTCCTCTGTTCTTCCTGCTGAATGTTGCAGGGTTTGTGAGTCAGTGGATGTGTCCCAGGCAATCCGCTGCTGTACTCACACGTTGGAGGGTGGACGGAGGAGGAGGAGGTGGAGCGGAGGGGAGAACAGGGAGTGCTGCAGAAATACATGAGATAGAGTAAAGCTAGAGCAGGATAGGAGGAAGAAAATGAGCCCTGTTGTCTGCATGGACAGACGGACAGACAGACAGACTGCCATAAAGGTCAAATGCTGCAGGATGGGGAGTTCAGCAGCTCCCTTGGAAGAAGAGACAGGCAAGAAGGGGACCTGCAGGAGTGCATGCAAGGGACATCCCCTATAGCTGAGGGGCACGGCGGTGAGCCACGGGTGATGCTTTGTCACCAAAAGTCCCTTTGTCCTCAGTCTGCGCTACCTGACCTTCAGAATTCTCCATCCTCAGGGACTTCCCTCCTCCCCCTGGAGAAAAATGCCCCACCAATGCAGATGGGACTGGTGGGTGCTGAAGCACAGCAGGGCAGGTCTGCGCTGCGGGAGGCGCAGGGGCCCTTCTCCCTGGGAAGACCCCTGGGATGTCTGGCAGCCCAGCAGCTCTTCCTGCACTGGGAGAGGTCAAAGGGGCAGCTGCACAGCCAGAAACCACAAAGGAAAGATAATTCTGAGCCGAGCAGCACTGAAATGAACATTTTTTTAAAGCAACCTGGAAAGTCAAACCAATTTTCTTTGAGCCCAAGCAAGAGCTTTCAATTTCAGCTTTGACAAAATTTTATAAGCATCATACAATTAGAGTAAAATGGAAGGAAACTCTGACAGTGCTGCTGAGGCCTCCTGGAGGAAAGTACTGACATAAAGCATTTTGACTTAAAAAAGATGGATTTTGTCCTGCTCAGTTTGGCAGGTGAGTTCCCTGGAAGATCTAAAAAATCAAAAGGTAGGGTTTTTTTCCCACTTGAAAAAGAGAAAAACTCCAGATTTTGGCTGAAAGATTCTACTTCTCACAGCTCTCCTGCCTGGTGCAAGACAAGGGCATCCTTTGGTCCCTGCCTGAATCATACAGTGGCAGCGAGGGCTGCCTGAAGCCCAGGTGCCCTCCACCACCACCACCACCAGCACAGGCAAGACCCCTCAGGCTGGTGAGACCTGAAGGACACCTAAAGGGCAGCCTGGGACTCGCCGACAGCTGCTGCTGAGGAGCGAAGGGCTGGGTGCCAGGGTTAGAGGAGGTCAGCGGCCGGCCTCACTCTGCCTGGGGTGGGCACTCAGGGGAGCCCAAGGCAAGGGGAGCCCCTTCCCATGTGCCCCTGCCCACGGGCGCTGCTGGCAGGGGACTGTCAGCCAGCTCTTGTCAATGCAGCATGGCAGAGCTGGTGGGCAAACGTTGCAGGAGCTGCTGACGCCTTCAAAGCTGGTGCAGTGGGGCACAGGGCTGGCAAACCCCAGGTCACCTGCTGCTCCACAGCCCTCCACAGGGCTGGTGTCAGCTCTTCAGGCTCAGATGAAGAGATGCAGTGTGGTTCCCTCAGTCCAGCAGCAAAGGTTGGGAGAGAGGACAGACACCAGTGGGTAACAGGACAGAGGAGCATGGGGCAGGCCTCTCGAGTATCTACAGTGGCTGTTTGGCACATCTTGCAGAACCAGCCAAGTCCTCAAGCCCCCTCCACAGCTGATGAATGCTGAGGGGAGTCTCCTGGTCCTAGTCCCTTCTGTCATCTGTGGCTTCAAGAGTGAAACCCCACACGCCATTAGCACTGCCTCTTCTGCCATTTTGTACCAAACATCCTAATTACAGCACAGTACTTCTAATTGCAATCATCTCTAATTATCACCGCATTTTATTATTGCTGGAGCACAATCATTCTGGCACTATGAATTCATGAAGCAATAATACAGCGTGGTCTCCATGCCCAAGGTCTGAAGACTTAGGGGGACCTGAGGGACCATTTCTGTTCCCACACCTGGTCCTGTGCCACCTGGGCTGGAGGATGCCACCCGGCTGCACCTGCAGTGAGCCCGTAGCCTGGCCCTCGGTTCTATGCAGAGGCGATCACACTGCCATGGCCATGTGTAGCCTCACCTCCCAACCCCCACCTTCTGGCAGTCCTCTGCAAAGAGCCACGTGGACCGGCTACCCTGTCTGTGCTGGCTCTTGCAGTTTCTGACCATCACACCCTCCATCCTGCCTGTGACGTTTAAATTGTCTCCCTGGAAGACAATTTCTGTCTGCAGTTTCTTAGTTTTCTGTTGGAAACATGAAGCCCAGAAACAAAGCTGCTTCAGCGGTGACTTTTTGAGGCCTGGTGTGGGGAGGGAGCCATGGAACCCCTGGGAGTGACAGCCCCGCTCTCCCTGCAGCACCTCCCGCCGTGATGATCTGTGCTTTTGTCAGAATTTCCAGCTTGAGCATCTCCAAAGGTTGCACCATTTCTTGTGTCCTTTAGCTGAACTCTGCCTTTACTCCAGTGTTCACCCAGCGGTGCAGCACCAGACAGCTGTCACATCCCCTTTCTTTCAACACTCCAAAGAGGCCTGGCATCCCTGAGATCTGCAGGTTGACTCTACTCCCTTAGGATTGGCCTCGCTGAGATCTTGCATTCAATGCTTCCCCTGCCTTAATCCCTAAAACCTTTCTGAGATCACTGCGTGCCAGGATCCCACTCCCCAGTCCCGCAAAGCGTGCCCTGCACTCAGCGCTCCTTGCAGCCGGCTGCTAGAAAGGGCTTTGGCTGCAATGAACCCTCCATGCCAAGCGATGCAGATCCATCTGTGGAACTGCTCTGTGTTTGCCACTGCGGCTGGGGGGGCACTGGGCCACCTTTTGACAGCCGGTGATGCTCCCCAGTCTCTGCACCTGGCCTCCTGGGCTTCTCCAGCCTTACTATTTCAGGGGATCCCCAGGGGTCTGGGATCTCCAAAGTCAAGCCAAGATCCTGCTGTTTTCTCAGGAGTTGAGTTCAATTGCACCAGTCCAATTGCATCATGGAGAGACTTGCCTGCTGTGCCTGAAATTATAGCTGCTAAATTTTTAAACACAGCAGCATACAAAGGCCAAAAACAGATCAGAGGCTCTTCCCACTCGTCTGCCCACAGGTCTGTAAAGATGCAGGCCATCTGCATGAGATCTTACTGTCACTTCATGGATCTTTTCTGGACATGGCTACATCTAGTTCTGGGAGGCTCAACTCAACAAGGCTGGAGAACCCCTCCCTACCCCCCTCCACACCCACCCCCCCCTGCCCTGAGCAGGCTGTGCTTTTGGGGTAGACCTGGACTCATCTCATATAGACACAAGTGCACTTGGTAGAAGAACATGTTTTCTGCTCCCTCTGCCTACAGAGACAGATTCCAGTACAATTAGTTCCTGGTCCTCCAAGGTGTCTTGCGCCAATCAAGCACTGATTGAAGGTTTTGGGCCAGCTGCCACCGGCCGAGAGATGTCTCGCTCTTTCTTCTGCTGGGTCTCCTGCAACAGCCCCAAGATCTCGTCACCTCCAGCTCTCCCTGCCTGGAGAGCTCTGCCCCATCAGGGAACTGTGCAAACATTCAGCTGTGGAGAGGAGACCTGAGGGAATGGGACCTCAATGCTCCATTTTGCCTTTGCCTCTGCTGAGCTGGTGACAGAGATTAGCTTCTGGCCCCTATGAGTCAGAAAGGCCAGCAGATGAGAAATGGGGGGAAGCTGCTGAATTTATGGGGTAGACTGAACTCCCGAGGCTGAGATGACTGCTCTCCCTGCTTCAGGAGGAGCTGACCCAAAGTTCAAGAATGAAAATGAGTCACAAGGACTCTGTTCACCTGGGATGGGCAGACAGTTTGAAGAAATCTGAGGGGTCCTGGAAGTCACTCTTGGGGTTGGCAATCTCCAGATGAGGATATCCAGATTGAAGAGCTGGATCAAACATGTCACTTGGAGATGGCACTAGAACCCCTGACAAGAAGCTCTGGGGGCTCTGGGAGCTTGCTGTGTCTCACAAATTTCCCACATATGAGCATCTGCAGGGCTCAGGGTAAGGCAAGACCTATTGTCCCCAGACATGGGGACAAAGCAACATCAGTGCAGGGGCTCTCCTGGTAGGAACAGTGGCCAGATACACAACAGCCCCAGAGCAGCACCGAGTGTTGACTAAACATTGCTTACCACCTGCTTACACCTTTCATCCCTTGCTCAGTCCACCTCAGCTCCATGGGACTCTTCTTATAAGGAGATAGAGGCACAGGGCTGGCAGAAAGCAGGGTGAGCTGGCTGAGCCTGTTCCCCCACCAGATCCATGCCCTTATGCCTGCAGGAACCTGCTGCATCCGAGCTCTTTCCCCCACCTCCTGTGGGTGGATCGCCCCAGCTCCACTTCCTCCCCGTGTCCTCTGGCACCTGGACTCTCTGGCCACAGTCCCTCAAGTGCCTGATTTGCACACTGTGTTCATCAGAACGCTGTTTGTTGTTGTCATGGACAAAAAAGCAGCATTTCTGGCCATGATGACTACGTGGGGCCCTGTGCGCTGTGTGCCTCACGTTGGCAGCTCGTGTCGCTGTGAGCTGCAGCTCTCACTCCAGCTCTCTGTACATATTTAGCTGGCTGTGGTATGAGCTGGGGCAGCAGGAGCCTTTAGCCCCCATGGGAATACTCGTGCACCCGCCGGCGCAGCAGCACTGCCAAGGATGGAGAAGAGTGGGAATCACAGACCTAATGAAGAGGCATCTTCTATAGCAAGACTTTGGGGGGGTGCCATAGAGCGACTCTTATGCCTAAGTGCAAACAGCAGCAAGGGTCCCTGTCCTGTATGTCAGCCTTGTGCAGAGGGGCACAAAATTCCCTGGCTGTGTCCCCACCATCCCCATGCTACAACCCAGCCCTGAACCACAGTCAGATGCTGGTGTCCAGCCCCTGCTCCCAGGGAGGGGGCTGGCCTCAGCTCAAGAGATGCACTCACCCATGGGCATGGTGTGGAGGGGATGTGCATGGGGAGGGTTTTGGAGAGGTGTGGGGAACACGGAAGGCTGACCTTAAACTACAGTGGTGGAGTGCACTGGTCTGCATTCAACAGGTGCAGGCACTGGTGAGACAAAGGGGAGGCAACTCAAGAGTGCAAAGCAAAACAGCTTAAGATAGGATGGCAGCAAAAAAAGGAACAAGGGCAGAGGCAAGTCATGGAGATGTTCACTGACTCACATGCAACCAAAAAACCAAGATGGGCCAAGGGCTGAGGAGGACCATCCCTGAAGGGACATGACTTGGCAATCACCAGGAGGGGAGGTCTCACACACTGGGGCTCAGGGTTGTCTGGCTGCTGGGAGTGCTGGTCCATGGGCTCCATCTTTCCATGCTGAGGAGCAGCTGGAGAAGACCCCAGTGGAGCCAGGTGCTGACACCAGCAGTCAGTACATCAGGCGATTTGGCCTTGACAAAGCTGAGGGAAGGACAAGGGAAGGAATGTCCTCTGAGGAAGCTCCACCAGCCCAGTGCCCACTCCACTAGGCTGGCCAGGCCATGGGCATGCCTGGGGGACACCCACTACCCGCTCGCCACTGCCCGAGTGCTGTCTGGGAGCCAGCACCCCGCGCACGTTGATTCCCACTCCCGGCCACCCCGGGCACCCATGGGGCAAGCTGCACCCAGCCCGGTGGCCGTGCCTCGCCCTGTGCTGCCCCAGCAGCCTTGGGGCCAGAAGGGTCATGCCGGCGGGACCCAGCAATGGACACTGCCCGGCCAGAGCCACACGTACCTGGGGGGTCTGCAAGGCCTCCCGCTCTTCCTCCTCCCTGGCTGCAGCCCTCCAGCTCCTGCTCCCCTCAGCGGCTCTGCAGTTGCTACGGAAGGACCGTTGCCAGGAGATGAGGCGCTGGATCCGCTGGATCCCCGTGGTGGGCATCCCGCCCAGCCCCGCCGGCCGGCGGCAGCAGGCAGCCTGCTCGCAGGCATCGGGGAGTGGGCTGGCAGGAGCCGGTTCAGGGAGTGCTGCCCAGCACAGAGCCTGCGAGCGCCAGTGGTAACACCCGGAGGGAGAGGGAGATGGAGATGGGAGTGACCCGCTGCAGGGCAAGCGCAATGCCCAGGACTTGCCACCCCTGTGGCGTCGTCCCCTGGAGGTCAGGAAAAGGCTATGGCCAGCTTGGTGATGGGCACATGCGCAGCTGTGTGACACCTTCCTTGCCCAAACCAGACCAGATCTCACAGCAGCCTTGCAAGGCAGGTGTCCACCACCCTGCCAAACCTCTGTCTTTACTTGGTGATGCTGCAGCTACTGTGCAGCCCTCCTCTGGGAGATCACGCTCCTTGCTCTGACCAGGTGCCACTTCTGGGTTGCACGTTGGTGACGGGGCTGTCCTGTTGGATGGCCCTGGGAAAGACCCCAATACAAGTAACAGGAGGAGCCCAAGGAGGGAGAAAACTTGATCCTGCTTGATCCCCCAGGGAGCTGGTTGGGTACCCAGGTTACCAAAGTGCTGGGTTTTTTCCCCGTGAGGTTAGCTCCAAACTCCCCTGGCCTGGCACAGCACAGAAGTGCCCTGGCAGGAACTAAGAGAGGAAAGAGAAGATACAAGACGAGCAGGGGTTGCAGGACAGCCCTTCCCACAGGCAGGTAGCTGCCAGGTGACAAACACTGTACCCATATCTTCTGGCAGCCTGTTAAGTTCCTCACCAAAACAGAGTGTGATGAAACCTGAACTCCTGACTCTTTCTAAAGAAAAATCCAAGCAGAAAGGACCTCTAACACTGCCTGCAAGCATCTAGGCTCTGGGCACCAAAGGCTCTTTCGAGAGAGCTGTGGGCTTTCCTTTCTCTCTAACAGGTCATTTTTTCAGCAGTGATCACATTCTTGCCATTTCCTAACACAAAGCACATGTAGCTCCACCCTGGTGAGCAGGATGTGCTGCAGCCATGGTCCCCAGCTGCCAGCCACCCCCACAAGCCCAGGGCAACCTCTTTGCTTCCTCCAGTGCAAGGCACAGCCCCGGGAGGGGTTCTCGAGCAGGAGCTGTTCTGGTGCTCGCTCCCCTCTGGTCTCACACCAGCTGTGTCCCATCTGGAAGGGGATGCAGTAAAATGAGAGGCTTAGGTTCCACCTCAACTTGAGGAGGAACTTCTTTACTGTGAGGGACGGAGCCTGGAACAGGCTGCCCAGAGAGGCTGTGGAGTCTCCTGCTCTGGAGATCCCACCTGGATCTGTTGCTGTGTGGGCTGCCCTGGGTGACCCTGCTCTGGCAGAGGGGTTGGACTCGATGATCTCCAGAGGTCCCTTCCAACCCCTGCCATTCTATGATTCAGGGGTCTCCAACAAGGGCTGTGGGAGGATAAAGTCATGCAACTACTCTGCTCAGCTCACTACCCTGCTTTGGGTCCCTGTCTGGCAACAATGCCTCGTGCAGACAGATAAGAACAACTGTCCCCTCTTCACAGAAGGGGAAACTAAGGCCCACTCAGCACACCCCTGCTGCAACTAGATGTCCAACTTCTCAGCTCTCTCTCTGCCCCTGTCTGGTTGAGTAATTCAACCATCACCCCAGGAAGCCAGAAAACTTTGCTTCAGTCTGTGGTATGGCAAGAAACAGGATAAACCAAGTCTACAAGACTACTGATCCTAACATGCAGGATCATCTGCATCAGCACTGGGTTTATGAGCCTCCTTGTTGGCTCCCCTAGAGAGATGTGCACATCTGCACTTCATGGCAGAGCAGAGGTAAGAGCAAACTTGGGAAGCTGAGGAAATCCCAGGGTTCCACAACAGAAAAGGATCTGAGTGCTACCTACACCAGGAGAGGAACCAGGAGGACACACCAGGCTGTGGATCCCTTTGTGCTTTGGGAACACCACACCCTTAGATGAGCACTTGTCCCCAGCCCTGGCATGGGAGCACCAGGCTCTCAAGCTGTGGGATGCCCAGGTGGCCACAGCCTGCTGGCAGTCAGTTCAGCATGCTGCCTTGGTTTGGAAATTAGGGTACAGCCACCCACCAGGTACAGCTGGAGCAGGTCCTGCAGAAAAGCCACCACTCCGGGCTGCAGATGTCATGAATGCCTTAAAAAGGACCACATCTGACACAGTCACCCTTCAGCTTTAAAAATCTCATTCTGGGTCATTTATTTCCTTCTTTCTGAGACATAAAATTGGACAGGAAAGGTGGGCAGCTGTGCTGGGCTCGTGTGCCCCGCAGACATCTGTGAACAGGGCCAGTGCAGCTACCACCAGCTGACTCCCTGCATGAACATCACCGCTCCCTGTACCAGCTCCCAGGAGGTAATGTCCTGCAAGAGCCGACAAGTCAGTGGGAACAGCAGCAGTGGGAGCCAGGGGCAGGCTGGCCGCACCGGGCAAAGGAGACCTGGCTGAGCTGAAGCTCAGAGAGCAGGGGTGTGGGATTCAGGGGGGGACTCCGTGGTCCCATCATGCACACAGCTTCCCATGATGGGCAGTCCCTCTCCAAACCCTGCGGCACTGATGACCACGCTCCTGGGAGAAACCCCTCGCTGCAGCCCAGAGCGAGGAGTCTGTCGCTGTGCAAATCCCAGGGAGTGTGCAGAACCCCTCACACCCTGGCTGTCGCAGGAGTTCGGTGAGATGGGTCTCTTTGGGTCCTTGGCATAGTTTCAGCAGAGCAACTCTCGTGAACACTGGACTGCAGCTCAGGTTCATCCTCTCAGTGTCACGGCAGAAGGGATTCCTGGCAGGGCTGCTACACAGGGCTTTGCCATGTCTGGCTTTAAGTATCCAGCACCCATCCCTAGCTCCATCAGGGCCTCAGGATCTTGTTGTGGAGCCACCTCTTCCACTCAGGCAAATCTGCCCCTGGTGTCTGGGGGCTCAGACCTTACCCTACTGCACTTTTGACTTCCCATCCCCCCATCTGCTCCTGAGTATGATGCTGGTGTGAACCGAATGCCTCCCAACCTGATAACGCTCTTTCTGAGCCAGGAGATCAGCCAGGTATGAAGTGAAGCCCTCAGCCAAACCACAGAAGAGTTTCAAAAGCCTACAGTATGTAATATTAATGGAGAGCCATGGAGACAAACACTCTGCTTGGTCCCAAAGAAAAGCAAAGAACAAGACAGCAGGGGATTACTGGAAGTGGTCCTGGGCTCACCACAGCCAGGGCAGGGACACAGCCCACGGTCTGCTCTGGGTGACCCTGCTCTGGCAGGGGTGTTGGACTTGATGATCTCCAGAGGTCCCTTCCAACCCACACTGTTCTGTGATTCTGATTCACTGAGACAAACTGAAGATGTGAGGAGTTCACCTCACAGGAGAATGAGATTAAGAACCAACAAAGCTCCACCTTTTACTCCGAATTTATAGCAGATGTGTCTCAAATCCCCCCCAACACTACCTGCAGAACCAGGATTCACAGCTACAATTGACTCTGCCACACACCTCCTCTCATAAGCAATTCCTCAAGTCCTCCTTTCCCCACTATAGCTAAAGCACCTTGTATCTTTCCTTCAGAAAAACAAACAAACAAACAAAACAACAACAACAACAATAACAAAACCCAGCAGCAAATACATTTTTTTTTTGCTTGCAAATATTGGTTTGCAAAGCCAAGTCTGCTGCTGCCACTGGGAGGGATGGGGAAACCGGCCATCTACCCTGCAGCTGGAGGGCCCTGAGGCCATTTGAGCCTGGCCAGACTCTGCCCCAGCTGGGGAGGGTGCGAAGCAGATGGGGGGGCTGTTTAGCCACACAGCAATTCACACCTGAGCCTGCAGAAGCCCCTCCAGGTCTCCATGGGTGGCACAGCTTCCCCTCCCCTCCCAGGAGCCTCTCCACCGGCCGACGCCGCAAGGCTGCAGATGCTGCAGTGCCACTTCACACTTCTGCAGGACACTTCCAAATCTCTCCCCACAGCTCAGAGTTCAGCAGCCAATTTATTAATTCACAGACAGAGCACTTGGCCAACTCCTGTGCTCACAGGATCTGGTGTGGGCTTCACATACTCCAGAAGCCACGGGCTTATGTGAAAACTCAGCTTGCTTTCCTGTATTTTAAGTAGCAAAGCCCTGGACTTCTGATTGCAGTGGTACAACAGCATGCCAAACAGCTTGGAACACCAGAAAGAAGCAAATAAATCTCAGCATGTGGGGTTTTCAAAATCTTCAATCTATCTCCAGCTTTCTAGAAAGCCAAACGTGACATCTGAGCATCCAGCATTGATTGTCCTGGTCTCTGGAAACATGAGGTGTTTCTAAAATCACTTCAGTACTTGTCTGCTGACCTCCTTCCAAAGTGTTACAGAGCTCAGGAAACCTGGGGCTGTGGGCTGATCTGTGTCGGGAGGATGGGGGAAGCCAGGGCTAACAAGGGTGCCTGAGTCACTGATCCTTGGGGGTCACAGGCTCCTAGGTGTGCCAGGCAGGGGGAGGCAGGTGTGCCTCTCACTACTGAAGATGGAGCGAGCCATGGGCAAGTTAGGTGGGCCAGCCCTGAGCTGAATGTCTCCAGGGATGGATCCTCTGGGTGGTGCACACAGCTCTTGCCTGGGAGCACTGGCTTTCACCTTGGTCACTGCATGCATGGGCAGCACTTGCCATCATCACCCTTCCTTCAGCTCACCCCTCTCGTATGCAGCCCAGACACTCCTGCCCACACAGATGCTCTTGCCCATGGTCCCCATGGTCTCTTCCAAAGCCCAGTTGCTCTCAAGAGCAGTGCTGGTGAGATATTACGTGCCGTTATCTAGGTTGCAGGATTGCCTCCCCTCTTCCGTGCACGCGCGTGCATGCACACACGTGCTGACACTCACACGCAGGCACACACACAGGACAGCTGGCACCCTTGTCCAGGCTGTGATACAACAAGCCAGAGCCACTGAAAGCACCCAGGAGGAGCTAAGAAGAGGGAGATGAATCCATTGAGAAGAGCCCAGGAGGGCTCAGGGGAACAGTGGCAAGCTAGGGAAAAATGTGGTTACAGAGCTCCCTGGGATCTTTTAGCTCCTTCTCTGTCTCGAGCTCTCCTTGCACGTGCCAACAGGCTCCAGAGGCTTGTGTGTGGCAATGTGGGCTGCTTTCATGGGCCTCACTCATGGCAGTAGGTTAGCTGCTTGGCACCAGCCTTGTGCCACCATTGCCTGTGTCCTGTGTGCCCATCTGGGTGGCCTCTGTGCACCCTTCCCAGAGGAGGGAATGAGCAGGAGAGGGCACAGGCTTCTGCCAGGGCACTGTCCCCAGGGGCTGCCTGCATCCCACCAGCCAGCTGCAGCAAGGAGGAGCTGGGGACATGCTGGAGCAGGGCTGGCAGCGCGGATGTTCATCCATAGCTGCTGATACCTCTTGTTTTGTGCCTCTCAGTATTTTTGATGACATGGACACTGAAAGGTCAGATCTTCTTCCAGGGATGTTTCTGTGCTTGGGCTCTGGAGATGCCCCTCTCTGAATCCCTGTTAAGTCACTTAAACCTTTTGGTGTCTCAATTCCCCACCTGTAAAGACAGGCTTACAGTATTTCCTCTGCCTGTCTTACCAGGAGAGCTCATAAGCCATTTGGGACTGGAAAAGTCTAGGAATGTGAATTTGTATCTGACTTGCACAGTGGGGCCCTGGGCTCCTTAGGGACTAATGCGACCACTTGTGCTGTGTCTGGCGAGGAGAGACATGATGCTGTGGGTACTTGTTCCTGCTCTCAGAGATGGGAGTTTAGCAGGGATGACACAACGCACGCTCCCAAGGCTGCCGTGTCACTCCAAATTGCACTCCCATGTAACAAGCGTGGTGGTCTCAGCTCCAGTTTTCACAGACACCAATTTATCTTGTGCCGTTATTTGACAACAGACTCTTTGCTAAGGGGTCAGGATGAGCTACAAATAGCCTTCCAAGACAGGGCTGCTATGGTGCATGTGTGTTCACACAAATTTGCGCTGTACAGAAGCACAACACCTCAAATGAGAGTTTTGCTCACCTAAAGCTGCGATGAACATCCTTCTTTTACACTTTCCCTGCTGCGTTCCTGTGCCTGTCCTTCAAGGATGGCTGTGTAAAGATGATGCAAACAAACAGAGTGACCAGAGAAAATGAGGTGGTGCTGACCTCAGCTAACCCTGAGGCAGCCCTAAACAACCACGGCTGAGCAGTGATACCTTTGCCTTCTGGCAACCCCCCGGTGGGGATTCAGCAGCAGAGACACTCTGGAAAGGTGTGCACACTAATGGGGCTGCTGCACAAAGTGTCCAGGGCTTCCTGGGGGGCTCCTGGGGGAAGTTTGGGGGTTGAACCAGGGAATTTTGGGATTGCACGATACTTGTTATAGAAGGGTCAAAGGTCGGGAAAGGGAGAGCTGCAGGGAGAACAGGGAGGAACAAGCATGCAGTCCTGTTTTCTTATTTTCCCCTGCGTGCATCTTGTGTGCCTGTGACCCAGATCCACCAGTGAACTTCCAGCCAGACTAGCCAGTGAGTGTGACAGTCAGGCTCCAGAGGGACTGAGGGTCTTGGAGGTGAATAGTGAGGAGACTCACAAAGGTTTTTTTCTGCTGAGCTCTGAGCCTTAGATGCAGGATGGGGCTGTTCACGCTGCCTGTATCCACCCCACGGGCACTGCCCCGCTGCCTGCACTGGTCCGCCCGTGCTCGGCTGTGCCTGCAGGTGTGTGCCCAGCTGGTAGGTAACACTGGTAGGAAGTAGTTCCTTATCTTGACCAGATCCCTGGGACCTTCAGTCCACAGAACTGAACCACCCTGAACTGTCCTGGCCAAGGACATGATTAGAAATAACATCTAGGACAGGACAGGCTGAGGATGCTGCTAATTGCTCGGTTGCTCTGTGGTTTATGTGCATGCTGCACCTGAATAAGTACAGCTCAAGAGCATCACTGTCAAAGTTGCAGCTGGGATGCAGGTCTGGCATAACAGCTCTGAAAGCATGCCAGGAAAGCTGCTTTTTGCACCTGAAGCTATGTGTTAATAGTAAGATGATAATATATTGAGCCCTACTTAGTTTTGCCTTTGAAACTCTTTATCATCAGGGCTTCTTGTGCTGCTGGCTTGGAAGTGTAATGTACAGCCAAGCAGGGTGAGCTGACTTATCATCAGAAACACCTCCAGAGATAAGATAACACCAAGATGCCACCAGACTAAAATGGCTTCTGACCATCTCCCACCTGCACCTCTGCAACACAGCGCAGTCCCTGTGGGAGCTGACACGGCCGTCCCACTGCATTCAAGTTATTGAGCATTTTTCTTTCTCAGCTCTTCCACAGGGCAGGGGTGCCCCCCGCCCTTGCCTTACACAGGTTTAGCAGTAAGTGGCTCATTCAAGATTTTGTGAGAAGCATGTGATGGACTTGGGAGGGAAAATTCATGCCCCTGTGCCCAAGCCTGGCCCTGCCAGTCTGTGGGGCTGCTCTGTCCTGATGGTGGGTGGGCATGTGGAGGCTGACAGAATTGCTCTGCGCTGACCTGTATGCTCCAGCCCTTTGCTAGGGTCCTGGGCATCGGTGCCTGCCACCTTGCATCTGCCAGCTGCTCAGAGAGCATGATTTATAGCTGACCTCTGAGCAGCTCTTTGTGTGTACAGCAGGAGAAGCCAGAGCACTTCTTCTGCACAGGCTGCGAGTAGACAAGGAGGTCATGCTGCTGGCGCTGTGCACTGGTGCAGGGCTCTGATGAACAGACAGTGCCCACCAGAGCCTCCTGTGGAGCAGGATGCCCCAGGCTGTGGCCAGCACTCTCATGCAGAGGGTTGGGAAAGGGGTTTTTGCCCGAGTGTGAAGTGACAGAATGAAGGTAAAAGGACAATGGCACATTGCAGGTGATTTCAGTTCTCCCCTGCTCTGCAGCAGTAGTGCCAATCAGCCTGTCACCACAAGCTCTGTTGATCCACAGATCTCAAAGTGCTTCTGAGCCCTTCAGAAGGCACACTAGGACATGATGATTTGCTCTTTCCAGACCTGCTGTAGCCTGGGCTGAAAATTCTCACACTGCGCTTGGGGACTAGAGCTGGTGGGAGACATAGGCTAAGGCTGCGGCACTTTTAAAAGTAGCTCCTCTGGGGAAATGTGGTCAGCAGCAATTGATCAGCAAACACACCCAGAAAAAACACACTCTGCATGATGAGTGAGCCCCAGAGCCACCCCCGTCATGCTGCTCTGGGACACGCGCACCCTATCTCCTGGGCACGGGACAGACAGCGCCGTGCCCCCCCCCCCCCCCCCCCCCCCCCCCCCGCCCCCC